>JAPKLW010001541.1:50504-79709 GCA_026898455.1 Plectranthus barbatus | reverse complement strand
GTGGTACTACTCAGGAATAATAAGATATTAATTAATTGTAGTTAGAGCTTGTCAGAGGCTCCGATTAATTAATGGATGTCCGGTAATCTTAAATATGGGGATTCTCAATTAATGCACCCCGTTCTCACAACGTGGTAATAATGGGGTAGGTCAGTATTAATTCTGTGGTGAAAAAGAATTAATATTTATTAATTAATTGTGTCCTGGGTTGTGGACATGGGAATTAATTAATTTATAGGCCCACTTTATTATTTGCATTAGGTCTCAGGTCTGGCCCAACAAGTGTGCTGAATTGAGCCCAAAATGGCCCATTAGGGTTTCTAACCCTAGGTCTATAAATAGACAGCTCTCTCTCATAAGTTATAACACAGTTGAAACACAAACCATAGAGAGAGAGAGGTGGGCGCCGTTTTTGGTGAGAAGAGGGAGGAGAATTTCGATTCTGGTCCTGCTCAAGTCACAGATCTACGGAGTCCTCACCAGTAGTAGATCTGACCAGCACCGGGACACAGATCTGAAGACCTGATCTGGAGAACAACAGATTTCTTCTTTCCCTTTTCTTTATTTTCGATTTTCTCTAGTGATTAGTTTTCTAATTTCTGTTTTCGCAGAGAAATCGGATTGCGTGGTTGAATTGGTTCTTGGAATTCAAACGCAAAAGATCGGTACAGACACTACGGATTTATGGTAATCTCTCAATCCACAATTATGCATTAAATTCATAGGAGCATGCTAGGGTTTTGAGAATATTTAATTATGAGCAATATCCATAGATCGATCCGGTTCAGTTTGGTTTTGGTAATTCGGTTCACGGAAAAACCCTACACCCAGAACATAATTAATTAATAAAACATTGTTTTAACCTTCACCACAGTAACAATGCTGACTCGCCCCTTTATTACCACGTTAGGAACGGGTTGAACCAAACTAACATGATCCACTTATTTAAGGTTTTAGACATTCATTAATTAATTTGGCTTATGACAATCAGCCATAATTAATTAATCTCTTATTTCCTGAGTAATACCACTCACTCCTTTTCACTTATGCATGAATTAAATAATTCAACCTGCAGGATTTAGCATAATGAACCTGGTGAGCTCCTCAGGGAATGTCACCATCCTGAAACGGATATGCTTACCTAAAATTCCAGCCTAAGCAGGCCACACACAAAGTGCCAACACCCAAAATACGAGTATAAGAGTACATATAAGACTCGCCACCTTGGTAAATCAAAGTGTGGTCAATCTGTGTGTGCCCCTTATCCTTCAGTTAGGTTTAAGATCATAGGAAGTATGTTAGGGACCTGGCTCATTCATATGTCAATGAGAATGGCATATCCCACTGTTGACCCCATCAATACATAACCATGTACCGACACATCAAGGGACTGTCTCAGCCGTGATACTGTTTATATCTCGCTAGGTCAAATGACTCATATGATCCTCTGTGATCTCCTACACACCATATGGTCATCCTTATAGGCGAGATAATAGGATATTATGGTTCGTTGTATATTTGTTTCATCAGACAGCGAGCATTGTTGCAGCAACATATATGAAGACCAGTGTACAAAATACTTAATCATATATGCTTTCAGTATACAATCCCAACAATCTCCCACTTATACTTAAAGCATAATATCATTGCTTTATCAAAGTATTAAGTGTGTTCATACTATCAATCACTCCCACTGCATTCACGTTACCTCTTGTCACGATTTCTCATATGATGTGATACCACACATCCTATGTGTTTCACCACCTTGTGAGTCTTGGGTTCCCTTGAGTTTTTCATTGCACCAACATGATCACAATCTTTCTCGCTATGAACGACTCACTACAGAATCAATTTAAGCGACTTGAGATACCTGAACATCCTTTTCTTGTGAGAACACAAGACTTTAATTTAAAAGATGTTCCAAAATCTCATAAGTCCTACTTCTGAAACTGTTCGGATAACCATCCTTTATGCCTGATAATATCTCCACACCGTTTTCGAATGTGAAAATACCATCTACATAATGTGCAAGGAAAATCACGCTTTCGCTAACACATAACTGGTACATGAAACTCTCATTCTCGATAGACAATATCGAAATGTCTGTTTCATGACTTTGAAGCTCCTTTAAGTTCATACTTGAACTTCCTTGGCTTCCAGACATGATGTTTTTCACTGCACATAACTTATCTGGTTATTGCATACAGATGTCGTCACCTTTTATCAAGGTACCCGTTTATAAAATACGGATGACGTCATCTATCTTCCAGATATTTAGATTCATATGTGATGTTATGGTTAAAAGAATTTAAATGGGTTTAATAATTGCAACCAGTGAGAAAGTCTTGTTGTGAAACATACCTTACTCACTAACCTAGACCTTCGAAAACATACTAGGTTACCATTCGAGCATTTCTTTCCTTGTATATCAATCAGTTACTTATAGCTGGTAAGCTATTTGGCAATCACTGATCCTGATACACAACCATAACCTTTACTAATTCATTTATGAATCCACGAACTAGTACCATTAAGCTTGTTAAGGCAACCTCTCACTGCAACGATGCTCCTTTTACGTTGTCAGTTAATGGTGCATAAATTTGTGGATTACCACCTTACACAGGTGACCGTGCAATTGATACCATACCTTCCAAGGTATGCTCAATATGCCACAGGGTATGGATTTGAATTGTCTTCTCTAAAACGTTAGAGAACAATCTCATATTTGGATTCATGGTTTTATCCTATACAACTTGCTTGTATCTGGGATACACAAAGCAACCATCTTTTTTGTTTACATGGAATAGCCCAAAAAGCAGTACTAGCTTAAACCTTTCTTCCAACCAATCTGTTTTCTATATCAGCTTAACAGCCGAATTACCCATCATTGCCCTTTTGACAGAGTGAAGGTCTGTTAGGGTATCTGAAACTGATTTAGAAGACACTAGACTAAGCAAACACACAACTGCTTTTGGTGCTCTTCCCAAAACGAAAATTTGGCAAAGCTGACATGACTTATAAACTTTTAAAGAATCTTATTTCGTTTTACCTACACTATCCCAATCGAGAGATAATAGGTGTAGTTAACTGGGACGCAATCCCTTTGCTCTGCCAGATACTGTAAAACCCCATCACTTAAGATATATCATTATGAATGAACCATAATGTTTTTACGGTCTTGTTTAACTTATTCTCTACCTTAGTCTTGAACGCTCTTGATTAAAGCAAGAGACTAAGACTTGTAGTGAACTAGATAAACACATCCAAATCTTAAATGATTACAGTATCAATGCCTGTTAAGGCAACTGCGGAAGTAGACTCAAACCAGCAAACCAGAGCAAACACGAATAATCTATAGAGATACAATCGCCTATTAAAAGGCCTGGTTACCATCTTATACCTCTAAGTAGTTGTCATAAGTACCATTCTTAGGAATACCTAGATTGGATCCATAATTCCATGAATTACTTAAAACTACTTAGACTGATGTAACCTATCTCTATAGAGATTCTTTAAATTATACCTTAGAACACTGACAGTTTATGTAATCAAGTAATGAAGAGACAATCATCCATAATAGAAAACACTGTTATTTGTTATGATAGAAAAACTCTATCTGAATAACTGATAATCCATAACAATAGATGAAAATTGTTTATCAAAACAAAACCAATATCTCTTCAAAAGATCTTGAATTAAAACAGAGTTTTAACATAAACTTAAAGAAAATAACTCCAACAGCTTGAGAACAATCTCCAGCATCTTCCTTGGAATTGGTAGTCTCTTGTCATCCTCAAGCATTATTATCAGCTTGATTCTCTGCATAGCGCAACAAAAACTTGATTAGTATTCACAGTAGCCACTCCTCACAAGGAGTAGAAAACTGATACTAAACATGTAAATGATGACGCACCTCGTCCATTGGTGTTAACACCTGGACAATTTGTTTTCCAGTGTCCTAGCTTGCCACAACGGTAACACTTGCCCTTTCCTTTAACTTTCCCAGCCTTTTTCTTTGGAGCATAGACTCCATTGTTCCCACCAGCAGTTTTCTTGTTCTTATTCCTAGCCGTTCTTTTAGGTTTTGCTCGTTTAGGAGCAGCAGACCGGCTACCGAAAGAAACCAAAACTGCTTTCTCGGGTTCCATCAGGGATTGTGCTGCCATCAAGTCACTGAGTAACTCATTAAGAGTATACTCCTTCTTGTTCATCACAACATTCAACCTGAAGTTTTCAAAGGACTTGGGAAGAGAGTTTAGTATGATATCGACTTGGGCTTCCGCGTCAATACCACCACCATGCAACGTTAGTTCATCCATGAGGTGAGTCATGGCAACCACGTGCTCTCTCACTAAACTGCCTTCAGACATTTTCTTACTCACAATCTCCCTCATGAGATTGAATCTGACAGTTCTGTCCGTCTCCCCATAAGCCGCTGTTAGATTATCCATAATCTCACAGGCCTTATCATAATGCTAATGCTGCAGCTACAGTACCTTACTCATAGTGGTCATCATGTAGCATTTCACTACATTATTAGACTTGATCAACTTATCGTAAGACTGCTGCCGCTCGGGAGTAGCATCAGCAGCTGGGACTGGCGGACAAGGATCAGTAAGGACAAACTTGTGTTCTTCCGCAACAAGGATATAATCCAAATTACGTTTCCATTCAAGGAAATTCGGATCATTGAGAGGATTTTGAGCGAGGATATTAATGACATTGTTCATTGACATTTCTGAAAACAATTAGGCGAATTAAAGTAAGCACATACTACGAACAATTGAAACAAATATGCATAGAACCTTTAGATAAAACAATGCAATTTGCTTCCTCCAATTGCCCAAGCTAATTCACCGCAAGCTACCCGAGTAGACATTTACGACAAACGCTCAACCAGACCAAAATAGGTCCTTTAATTTCTTAACATGCCAGGTATCTTAAGTAAAAGAAATTAATATTGGAGATCTTAAGACCATGTTCACCTATCCGGAGCAGGGACATCACAAATGAATTATACTCCAGGCAACATCTAAGCCAAAATAACCACAATCCTAACTCCGAATGTAAAAGGGCGATTTAGCATACGTACTGGACCCATGCCGCATGCCCCTCACATCCTTTGTTATCCCACTTAGATTAATCTTGGAGACCAGTGAAAGTTGTCTCAATGCAAGCTACTCGAGTAGACCGTTTGCTTAGAGGCTCCCACTTCTCATCTTAAAATAAATGTTTTATTTGGAAACCTCATCGCATTAGAACTGGTAAGTTACTTCTAACGCAAGCTACCCGAGTAGACGTTTACGCTTCGAAATACCTTACTTCTAATGAGAAGTCGTATTTGTGGAGGTCTAATGATCTTGGTTAGAGAAGAACCAAAATCCAGCTTAGTATTTTAATTCTTAAGGTTTCATGCGCACTCATTATTTTATGTTGCCATAAATTATGTCATATCTAAAATTCGACCATAAATTAATATGAATCCTTGAATTTATAGACACAATTTAAAACTTAAAATAAATCACGTAAAGCATGCTTGATAATTAAATAATTATAACATGCTTAAACAGTAAATAATTAAAGCAAACAAACATGTTTTCCTATTATTTACTAGTACGCACATAATAAATCACATCAGTACGAGAATAAATAAATAAACAAATAAATTTCTCGTGGCCCCTAAGATGCGATTACAACTGAAAAATAAATTAAATCTAACTATTACAAGATTTATTTTCAGTACAGGTATTCAAACTGGGCCACAGTTGGATTTGAAATCTGATTTGGATTGCTTTAAAAGCAACTGGGCTTTGAATTAGGGTTTCTGGCCCAAAACAAGAATCAAACCCTAATTTCCAGACTGCGGGCCGCCTCTGGGTTGACGGGCCCGAGCCACAGCCCGGGCAGCAAACCCTAGGGTTTGCAGAAACCCTAGCCGCAGTCCTTGCACACCCAGCCGCCGCGCCGCCTTTCCGGCCGCCGCCTGCGGCCGACCTCGCCCAGCCACCTCGCCTGCTTCTCCTGCCTCCAGCCCAGCCAGTCGCACCTCCCGTTGTCGCCATTGCCGGCGACAGAGACACACGAGAGAAAGTAGCAGACGCGCAGCAACAGGACTGCCGCGGGCAACTGCGTGCGGCCAGCTGCTTTGTCGGCCACCACCACCCTGCGCGAACACCACCACCACGACGAGCGTCGCCAGAGACCCGTGATGCATCGCCTACCGTTATCGGACTTGCGCAGTTTGCCGACGAAAACCACAACAAAAAACTGAGAGGACCGTGCAAGCCATATACGCACGCACGCAACGGGTGAGCCCTAGCGCCGCCGCTGGCTTGCAACTGCTCCCCGCGGCGGAACCGTAGCTGCCTGCGCCTACCGGACCTTTCATGCTCATCAGAAATGCGAGCAGCAGCAGCAAGATCTAGGGCGCAGCCCAGCCGCAGGGAAGATCCCCTGCCGCCGCCACCCATCGCCGTGCTGCCGCCCAGCCGTCGCTGTGGTCGCCGGCGAGTTCTGGTGGGTGACGGGCTAAACCCTAATCATGTCGCCTTCTCCGTTCTTTGTTCTTCGTTTCTCGTTCATCATCCGGATCTCAATTTCTCCAATTTTTACAGATTTGAAATAAAAAAAATACAAAAATAGATCTATGTCTATTACATGATTTTCCCTATTAAATCTAACCACGAATTTTCTCGTGGTGAAAAACAGATCCAAAAATGAGAAGGCCACGAGAACAAAACATTCACGACAATTTAAATCCATCCATGAACGTACATATTTATTTAATCTCAATTTATCAAAGATAGAGCCTAAGAACATCAACGTGGCTTTGATACCAGTTGTAGGGTTTGAGTCTACGATGGACAACATTAGTTGCCATTAATTAGATTCTTGCCAAGGATCGTTCTTAGGATATCAGGAATAAATTTAAATCAAACAAACCATGTGATCCTATGCATGCTCCTACAAAATTAATTGCAGAGGATGGAATTTAGGAATACCTGATCTTCACCGTTTGATCTACAGATCTAGATCGGAGAATAAAACGATGTAGTAAACTTAGATCTGAGATTGAACGCCGGCGATGGATAGTTGTTCCTACAGATCTGATCTTCTGATCTGTTCCCTTGCTCCTTGGAAATCTAGTGAGGATTATCTACCAAGTTGGATCCGAGATCTGGAGAAATCGATCAGTTCCTCCCTCTAGATCAGCCGCCGCCGTCTCTCTCTCTTGTTCTTTCAATATACTGAAAAAACCACACTGATCTGATAGAGAAAAGGCCTATATATTGTGTTAGGGTTTTGAGAAACCCTAACCCTAATGGGCTTTAGCAGTTCATGGGCCAGAACATAATTAATTAATAAAACATTATTTTAACCATCACCACGGTAACAATGCTGACTCGCCCTTTTATTACCGCGTTTTTAGGAACGGGTTGCACCAAACTAACATGATCCACATATTTAAGGTTTTAGACATTCATTAATTAATTTGGCTTATGACAATCAACCATAATTAATTAATCTCTTATTTCCTGAGTAATACCACTCACTCTTTTTCACTTATGCTTGAATTAAATAATTCAACCTGCAGGGTTTAGCATAATGAACCTTGTGAGCTCCTCAGGGAATGTCACCATCCTGAAACGGATATGCTTACCTAAACGTCCAGCCAAAGCAGGCCACACACAAATTGCCAACACCCAAAATACGGGTATAAGAGTACATGTAAGACTCGCCACCTTGGTAAATCAAAGTGTGGTCAATCTATGTGTGCCCCTTATCCTTCAGTTAGGTTTAAGATCATAGGAAGTATGTTAGGGATCTGGCTCATTCATATGTCAATGAGAATGGCACATCCCACTGTTGATCCAATCAATACATAACCATGTACCGACACATCAAGTAGCTAGGATAAGCCCACTTATGAACCAATGTGTCGCAGCTTAGACCGACAGCCTATACAGGGACTGTCTCAATCGTGATACAGTTTATATCTGGCTAGGTCAAACGACTCATATGATCCTCTGTGATCTCTTACACACCATATGGTCATCCCTATAGGCGAGATAATAGGATATTATGGTTCGTTGTATGATTGTTTCATCAGACAGCGAGCATTGTTGCAGCAACATATATGAAGACCAGTGTACAAAACACTTAATCTTATATGCTTTCAGTATACAATCCCAACAGTTTGTCCATTCTCAGCTGTTCATCGTAACTTGGAAGTGGGCCAACTTCCAATTATAAATCGGTAAACATATATGATGCATGTGAGTGAATCTGCTAGCAGTAAGATAAAATGTTTTGGATAACACGGTTCATTTCAACAAAACCCCGTGATTATCTGTGTGTATTGCGTAGCTTTCATATTTAAACTGTATGTGTTTCGGGCATGTTTCCATGGGGTACATTAGTATTCAGCCCCTTATATTATTTCTAAAATACGCAGGTTAAGCAGCAAGGATGGAGAAGCGGGGGTGTAAAAGATGAAACAGGATTGGTAAAGCTTTTGAGTTAGATCCTGAGATATGCATCTTCATATACATATCTCCACTACGTTGCACACTGCTGCAGTGCTCTCTGAAACCTTTTGCTTCCCTTGTTTTGAATGTTTTGAGAAAACAAATGTTTAACTCTTTTCTCTTGTTATTTTACAAATGTTGATGAAACCTTTTGAATGTTTGAATGATGTTTCTAAATTTTTCTTATCGTTTATTTGCAAGTCTTTCGCTGATTTAAATTACAAAAATGATTTAAAACCATCGACCACAAATGTAGCGCGCCCCAAAAATGGGAAGGTCAATTGAGGGCATTATAGTCTTATGCATTTGGATTTTCGGTTTGTGGTATGATGGTGGAAATCAGATCTTAATAGAATGAATTATGCTCAAATTTGGTGATGTTTGTGTTTATGTTGAGTAGGTACCATAAGGCATTGGAGAAGTGGTTCGATCGTGGATACCGATTGGTAACGCATTCTATCGTTCTCCTTACCATTTAGATTTATTTGCATTTAGTTCTTTTTTTGGGATTGTTTGTGTGATTGTGTGTGTGTGTGTGTTGAACCCGAACTAGGCTTGAGATTTACTCATGATTCACTAGTGAAGTTTGAAGTTTACCTCAACCTATGATAGGGCAGAATTTTGTTATTGAAGCGTGTTTGAATTTAACTTTTGAATTACCGAGTTTTGTATTTGGTTAATGCGTTGGACTTGACAAAAAGCTGTGAGTGTTGACCCTTGATATCGTCATATCCTTTTCGATTGTGAGAGGCGAGATTGAGAGCGAGAAATCTAGAACTTGCATCCATTCTCGATCTATTAGCATGAGCATGTGACTAGAAAAAGATATTAGGCCATCAGTTCCTAGCCCTACCTTGCACATTGGGAGTATAAGGTGTTACTTTGATCATTTGTTTGCCTTTCATATCTTTGACCCCGTGATTGAGCTTTATTGGATAATTTTCTTTGATATTATTAGGACAAAGTTTGGGGGGAATGAGAGTATGAGGGTGAATACGGTGTTGTGAGCTTGGGATGGGAATTGATTGATTTGATGATATTTGGTACTTCATTTGATGAGGCATGTAAGGAAAGGCAATGAAAGAAGAAAGGTGCAAATCTTAGAAAAATGGGCATCTACAAAAATTGTTTGTAAGGAGATGGTGCAAGTCTTGAAAAAATAGGCACCCACAACAAAAAAAATGGATGATTTTGTCATTGAAAAGAAAAAAAAGAGAAAAAAAATGAAGGAAAAAGAAAGAATCGAGTATGGAATAAGCCTCGGGTTTAGTGGTTGAAGATAATGATTTGGGGGGTTCTTAGGAATTTGAGGAGTTTAGTTACTTTGGCCCAAAACCACCTACCTCTTAGTTAACCACGTTATAACCAAAGCAAAGACCTTCTTGATTCTTGAAGCTAGCTCATTGTAGTATAGTGGTGAGAATGGATGCAAGCCTATGGAAATCAAGCTCGATATCTTGTGCTTGTGTGAATTGTCCCTATACACACGAGGGAGTGTATTTCATTGCTTTTATCCAAATTTGATGAGTGGTTTGAGTCCTTAGCATTAACCATGTCACAAAGTGAGGTGATAATCTCGTTTGACTAAGGCATGCTAAGATAATCGAGATGAGCTATGAGGTATTGCACGAGGTAGAATGATTGTTTTACTTTGTTTTGATTGAGGACAATCAAATGTTCAAGTTTGGGGGATTATGATATGTGCATAAAATGACCTATATTTTGATGTTTGTGCATGCATGTTTGCGTTCATTTTACTCCCATATCATATGCATGTTACGCGGATAGGCGTGTCGCAAATAGTATGTCATCATATGTATCTCGATCCAATCCATGTGCAGAGGAAGTGCATAGGTCTAGAATTTACGAGCTCTAAGGAGTGAGTTAGGGGTCGATAATGTAACTGTTTGAGATTTCTAATTTCATCTACGGTCGATTTGCTGGTGCAAAGGGAATTGGCTAGATTAGAGTGAATTGATCATCCATCTAGGGATTAAAATGTGTTTACATCGGTGCTCAACCTAATTGGATCACATCTACGTTCATTTCAACATCCTTTCTATCTCATTTGAGTGTTTGTTTGTCTTGTTCTACCAAATTGTGGAGGATATTTAAGTGACTGTTTTGAGATTGAAAGATGATGATTGTTGGTTTAATTCATTGCTTGTATATGTTGATAGCTTAGATTTAATTTGAATGTCTAGATTGATAGAAATTACTCATCAATTTTGTATTGCCTAGCTATTCTACTTTGCCGTAGTATCCCGATACTCTAGTGGGCGAAAGGAAAAAGTACCTGGATTGATAATTAAACCTTGTATTGCATTGAGAATTCGTGTGAGTTTTTATTGCACATCATGGAGGATCATTACGAGCACCCCACAAACTATACCGAATCTCCATTTCAAATAGGTCCGAAGGGCTAACATCTGGGAAAAATGATTCGCTCCCGTTAGATGACAACGTTGTGTGACATGGCCTAATTATTCGATTCATTGGGCTCCCCAGAGAGTCCCCCATTGGGCCTAAGGGGCTATTTTTGGGGTATGGGAAAAACCAGCACATCTAAAGGCCCAAAGTGAGGCCCAATACTAATTTTTGCAAGCCAAGTAGCAAACCAGCCAAGGAGAAAGCAGACCGAAAGAAGAAGCAATCCGACTAAAGGCAGCTCGTAGGAAGTAGTCCGATCAAGATGTGAAGCAGTTCGATGAGCCGAATTGGAGTACCCAGTGGATATTAAGTAGCTACTCAATGGTCAGAAGAGTCATCAAGCAGCGAGAGGATAAGCCCGCGAGATTCTCAGAAGTGGTTGGAGCCAATCGACTCAACAACTCTGATAAATACGGAGTTCATTGTCTAACCAACCTGCCAAAGACTCAGGAAACCCTAGCGAGTCCAGACCCCTATATATAACCCCTTGTAGGCCGATTTTCGGCACCTACCCTACACGTTAGACATCCAACTATCATTTTTACTTCTTTTACTCTCGTCATGAGCTGTACTCGTATGATTTATCGAGCTCGATACCGTTGGGTTGATCTTCTGATTGTAATATATCTCGCTTACTTAATTAACCTAGTTCGGTTTGTCATATTCCAACTCATTCTTTATTTTATGCATTAGTTGTTATCGTTTTCAGCATTACTTGTATCCATAATTCTTGGGGCCCGTATCCGTACGAATCGAACCTACCATATGTTATGATGTTACCAATTGTAGTATCATAACTTAGCTAGACTGCTAGAATAGATCTGATACTTGTATTAGAATTACTTGTAAACTCAGAAATTTTTCCTTCTTAGATTCAGCAATTGATGGTGGGCTTTGATCGCACCAAAAAGGGGAAAATTGTTGGGAATTATTCTGGAAATTGTTAAGAATTATTGCTAGATTTATGTTGTAAATCTCCCTTCTGGATCAAATTGTAAAGGTTTTGTTGAATCAAAGCCTTAGTTAGTTTGGTCGATCATTGCTGAAATCTAGATAGTGTAGCAACTCTTTTGAAAAGTCCTATTTAGGAAATATTTCGAGTTGTAATAGATTAGAAGTACTTGCGGAAGATTGTTGAAGGATTCAGCAATTGAAACGTAGACTTCGAAAATTCTGGATGCTAGGAGCGTTCTCAGCAGTCAAGAAGATTGCTAGAGACATCAGCAGACAGAAATGACTGCTAAGGAGATAGCAGTCAAGTGCTGAGAAGAACGACTGCTAAGAAGTTAGTAGTCATATGCTGAAGGAAATGACTGCTAGGAATACTTACTCAGCAGTCGGAAGAAAAGAGTTAGTAGAATGCTGAAGGAGTTAGCATTCGCTAATACTCAGGAGATTGCTAGAAGTAATAACAATAAGGAATCAAGACCCAAGTGCTGAATACGGAACTGTTGAGGAGTCAGCAGTTGGATACAAAGCAGACTGCTAGAAGAGCTCAGCAGTCAAAAGGTCGAAGTACTTAGCAGATTGTTCCCAGCATTCTCCGAGAGAATGCTAAGCAAGGAAATATCCGACAACGACTGCTAAGAATACCGCTCTGACAAAAGGTTCAACCAAGGACGAATAGCTTTCCCGAAGTAGGTGGAAAAGCACTGTACCACACCAGAAAGGACGGAAAAAGTAGCTGCTCTTTTGGACAAGGTGAACTTTGTGTCTAACGGGTCTGGAGATTCAAAGTTTGAATATCCAGATATAAAAGAGAAGTCCAAACAAGAGAGAGCCACCCCCACCACGACTACTCAGAGATTCCACTACGAAAACAAACACTTCAACTACATTCGCAAAGGCAATTATTGAGAGATAACTTTGACAAGCGAAGAAAAATGAGAAAGTAGTCAGTTGAGAGCTCATTAAAGAGACAAGAAAAGTCTTAAGCTCTCAACACTAGTGTCCCACATTGAATATCTGACACTACATTCAAGAGGAGATTCCTTGACTTTGCTCAATAATCAAATCATTGGGATAACTTCCAACCTAGGAAGCATCCAACAGTCATATCTCTGAAAAGAGATTGACTACGACGGGCTGTTGCCAAAACCCCCAAGAGAGTTCAAGAAGGAACTATAAAGCTTCCATAGCAGCAAGGTTAAGTTTTACGAAGGTGCGCCCTTGACTTAGCCGCAGCTGCCAAAAGATAGAAGTGGCAGAGGATAGCTTTGTAGTGGTTGGCTCGAAAGCTCACCACCTGCTACAAGTGACCGGCGATTCCTTGTACTTTGATATATCTTTTCAGTGAAATTCTCAGTGTTCGACTGAGGATTGGATGTAGATCTTAAGGATCGAACCACTATAAATCTTGTGTCGTTCATTACTATTATATTGTTTCTGCTTGTTGATTTAAAACCTAGCAACCTCAAGTTGCTAGAGTATATCTGAAACAATATTAACTCCTACTTCGAGCTAAATAATTGAAAAGAAACTAAGTGTAAGATACTTGAACATTTTGTTGCATTTGTTAAGTTAGTCTTCCGCTGCTTATCACGACTCTGATCGGGACCAACAGGAACTGAAGTTAGAGTAGAATCCGAACTTAATTCTTCATCTCTTGAAACTTAAACCTCCGAAATTGAAACCGGATCCTGCATAGAAACTAAAATGTTAGTTTCCTTAGATCCTTCATCTTAAGTTTCCAGTTCCTTGTCTTCTGGATGACTTCTTTAGGTTGTGCAATTCCGGTTTGAGCATCATTTCCAGTTTGATCAACTTCAATTTGAGCTCCATTTTGAATTCCCCTTGATTTATGTCTGTGTTTAGAGTTATGGAATCCAAGGCCTCAGCAACTATAATAACATCATGGGCCCCTTCGGCAGGTTGAAATCGAGCCGAGCCAACTAAAGAACTAGACATTTTGTTCATAGATCTAGTCTGAGAAACTGGAACAGTATCATCATTTTCAAAACCCAGTTTCTCATTAACATCCTTGATCTCATGAGTGTCAAGTTCTAGTTTTTTCAAGGTCCTGCGCACTAGAACAAACTCATCAAATTCAACATTGCATGTTATCTCCATAAGTCTCATAGTCTTATTGAGTACCATATACCTCTTGTGAGAAGGATGCCCATAACCAAGAAACACCCCTTCATCAGCTTTGGGACTGAAGGTATTCATTTTTTACTTTCCATTATTGTGGACATAACATGGTGAACCAAAAGCACGTAGATGAGTTATAGAGGGCTTACGACCATGATAAACCTCATAGGGAGTTTAATGATGACGATTGTTGATGGCACTTCTATTCTGAGTATAACATGCAGTCGTTAGAGCTTCTCCCTAGTATCCTTCGATTAAACTGGCTTCCGCGAGCATGGTTCTTACTGCTTCTTTGAGTGTTCTATTTCTTCTCTCAGCAAGGTCATTTTGTTGAGGAGTTCTTGGAGCTGAATTTTTGTGGGCAATTCCAATGTCTGCGCCGAAATCCATCAATGGACCATTGCAGAACTCTCAGTTCCATTATCGGACCTTATCCTCTTCACAGTCACTCCCTAATCATTCTGAACTCTCATTATCAGTTTTGGAAACTGAAGTTTGACCTCATCCTTTGTTTTCAGCAACCTCACCCAAGTGTATCTTGAGTAGTCATCAACAACAACAAGAGTGAATCTTTTTCCTCCGATCGTGGGTGGCTTTGCTGGTCCAAATAAATCCATGTAAAGTAACTCCATAATTCTGTCATTTTTTTATGTTACTGGACGGTTCTTGAACGAAGCTTTTGTTTTCTTTCCCATCTGACATGCTCTGCAAATTCCATCCTTCTTAAATCTAGTTTGCGGTAGACCTTCAACTAACTTGTGCTTAGCAAGATGTCTGAGCGAGTTGAAGTTGAGGTGTCTCAATCATTTGTGCCAAAACCAGTTAGTGCCTCCTTGAGTGCTTCTTGCGACGAGGCAAGTGTCAGCTTGACCACTCTCCCAATCTATGATATAGAGACCTCCTTTTCTGATTCTATGGTCTCCTTCAGGTCTTTATCCTTGATGTGGCACTCAGCTTCAGCAAATGTCACCTCATACCCATTCTGAATGAGTTGGCTATTACTCCCTCCGTCCCATATGAATTATCCACTTTGCTTTTGGCACAATAACCAATGCGAGTAGAGATAGAGAAAATTAGTATTTTATTAGTGAGTGGGTATTATTTTTCCATTTTAAGTAAGTGGACAATTAAATGGGACGGACAAAAAAGGAAAGGTGGACAATTGAAGTGGGACGGAGGGAGTACTGAGAAAATTTTAATTGAGGTTGGTGACTAAGGAGACGTTCTTGATGGTGATCTTATTGTACTCCACGCATCCTTTTCCAATAACTCGACCTTTCGAATCATCACCGAACACCACTGGTGTTCCTCTCGCCATTTCTAGTTTGGTGAGCAAGTCTTTCTCTCCTATCATGTGCACGGAACATCCACTGTCCAGTATCCAAGCTTTTCTTTTTTTCTCCTGCATCACAAAGGAAGTAGTAAGACTCTAGGTACCCAATTTTCTGCAGGTCCTGCAGTGTTAGTCTTTGGAATCTATCATTTTGGAATCCAAACTTGCTTCACCTTGATTGTTGGTGATTTCTTATCTACCTTACTCTTCCTTTTGAAATAATGAATGTTATTTGGATGCAATGCAAAAGGAATAGTGGGTGTGGGCAAACTCTTTCTGGAAACTAAGTTCCTATAAGAGTCTGGGAATCCTAGTCCCGGGTGTGAAGTCTTCCTAGCCCTAAAAACTGAAACTTGGTTGGGCTCAGACCTCAAGTAGGTGTTCCCCATACCATTTTCTTAGACATGTTTTGTTTACTCTTAGGTTGTTGTTTTCTTAGTTTAGAAACTGTCAGTTTGGGAACTGAAGTTTTGCCTTTTTCACCTGATCGGCCAAACTGGAGTTTTTCCCATTTGAGATACTCATTTACCTAACAATTTTACTTCGAAACTAGAATTTCCTCTGAAATTATGATCTTTGAGTTTTCCAGTTTCTGAAGTGGATGCGTAATTGCTCGAAACACTTTCAACGAAACCAATCCCTGATTAATAAAGGGATCTTTTTGAGCTCTTAAAGCATCCTCAGTTTTGCTACTACTCGAATAAAGTGGGAAAATAAGTTTTTCATCACTAAAAACTTTCAGTTTTAAAGAATTGCATTCCTTAGAAATATTTTGAAAGTTTTTAAGCAATACGGAATGTTCTTCTCTCAGTTTTGTCAGTTCCTCACTGTGGGACCTCGATTTTTCAATATCATGGGTCAAAGTTAAAACTTTAATTTCAGTGAGGTGTTTTCACTAACTAAAACATTGTTCAATCGATAAAACTTGTCAAATTCTTCGGAAATATTTTTAAGGGAAAGATCATCAGAATCCAAGAAAATAGATTTAGAGTCCTTGTTTATGTATGCAGAAGAACAAGAAACGAGTTTAGAGTCACATACCAGTTTCTCAGTTTCTGGTTCTTCACTCTCCTCATCTGAAGCATCTTTTCCCATTGCGGTCATGAAGACCAGTAGATCTTCCTCCTCTGACTCATCTTCTAATGTGTAATAGTCATCATCATTGTCAGAAAAATGTCTAGTACTTCAGTTCTGGAGAGCATGGCCTTTGCAACAGCTTTGGAAGCTCTCTTTTGGAAAATCTTATTCAATCTTTCTCTCTCCTCTTTATCGACGAGAGGGCACTCATACTTAAGGTGATTAGGATAATTGCACTCAAAGCAAGCTTAAGGTGCTCTTTCAATAAATTTATGATCACCTACCTGAGAGCTTTCAGTTTTCGCTTGTGTTGTCTCGTTCAGCTTGGTCAGTTTCCCCATTTGTTCCTTTTGCTCAAAAACTGAGGTATCATCATCTTTCTAGTGAGAGTATGAGGTTGGAGGAGCATTCTTTGACGTTGATGTCTGACCGCTTGGTACGGCTTTTTAGGTCTTCTCTGGAAGTCCCTCTTCACGAACAAGACTGCATCCTCTTTATTTGTTGCTGGTGATCTTGTCGTACGAACAACTTCATTTATGCTCACCATTTGGATGTTCCATTCATGTGCTAGAAGTTGGGCAAAGACATCTCTTATTGTCATCTTTGATAAATCTTTCTCCTTTAGATTGGTAGTCTTGACAAACCAGTCCTCTTTGGGCATCCTTAAGAGGATCTCAGCATTGAGATCCGCAACTGTGTACTCTCTCCTAAGGTTTTTCAGCTCGCAGACTATTGCATTTAACCGAGCTTCCATTGACTTTATATTTTCACAGGGATACTTATCCACTCAAATTTGCATCTTACTGCGTTTCATTTGGTCAATTTCCTAGCATAGAGTACCAAGGAAATCCCATACTTTTTTAGCATTATCGTACTCCAGGGCCTTTTCAACCAGGGCTTCTGGCAAGGATGCTAAGATCAGCTCGTGAGCCATTAGGTCCAAGTGAGCACGGGCCTTGTCTTCACTTGTCCACTCAGCGTACGACTTTTTAATGATCTTTGGGCCATCGGTTCCTCCCAGCTGAACGTTGACCTTTATAATCTTCAAAGGTCCATTGGCTATCATCTCAGTCATCTCTGGGTGAATGTGATGGAATTGTATACTGAAAGCATTATGATTAGTATATTATGTACAAGGGATATTGGTTAATATACGGGGAATAATTAATATTGCATGTTCATCTCCTGTCTGAATGAACTAACATGTGTTACAAATGCAAGTATTCTCTTATCTCGTCGATTGGGAGATCATACGGTGTCTTGTAGATCACAGAAGTTCGTATGGATCGGTTGACTTAGCAAGATATAAATAGCATCACAACTGAGAGAGTCTCAGGATAGACTATCGGTATAGGCTGCAGCATACGCGGTAATAAGCAGGTTATCTTGGTTGCTTGGTATGTAGTGCGCTTGGTACAAATTGATGGGACCCAAGTAAGATCGATTCATTTATCTGATATTAAAAAAATCTTGATCTTGATGCTCGATGTAATTTTATGCCTATATGAAGGTACAGAAGTATACACAGATTTGTGTGTCACTTTGAGATGCAGTGACAAGCTCTAGTCGAGCTTGTATATTCGTATCTTGGGTGGTAGCGATCTTGTATGACTGTCTGATACCGAAACTAGGTAACCATATCCAGTATAAGATGGTGACATTCACTGAACAACTTAATAAGTTCATTATGCTAAGTCCTGGAAGCTGATTAAGTTCAAGCATAAGTGAAAATGGTTGAGTAAATTGATTCAGGAATAAAAAATGTTAATTAATTTTGGAAGCTTGTCAGAGCTCAAATTAATTAATGAATGCCTATTAACCTTAAATATGGGAATTTTCCGAGCCAATGTAACCCGTTCCTCATAACGTGGTAGCAAATAATTAGAAAAGTATTGATTCTCTGGTGGCAAGAATCAATATTAATTAATTAATTAATTATATTCTGGGTAGAATATGAGAATTAATTAATTGATAAGCCTTATTTGCTATTTGCATTTTGGTCCCTGGTCTGGCCCATGAAAGCTCAGACCTATCTGAGATCAGATTTCTCCTATAAATACCCATCAGTATCTCATATCACAACACACCACAAGATCATAAGTTGCTAAGCAGCAAACCAGTAATTAGGACCTGATCATAGGCGACTGATCTGAGAAAGAAGGAGAAAACTCTGCTCTAGATAGGCAAAGGAATCCGGAGGGAATCTTCTTCAGATTTCCGGCTCGGAACTAGGATACAGATCAGAAGATCAGATCTGGAGGATCAAACTCTTCTTTCTCTCTGAGTTTTTTGAAATTATTATTATATTTTCTATAGGTTTAATTCCTTGATCTTGTAGGATTAAATCTTGTTGCACAATCCCTGCGCACTCATTTTTTAAGATCAAATCCCTACGCACTCAATTCAACAGTTTCTACAATCCAGGTATTCCGCACAAACCTTGTTATGCATTTCAATAGGAGCATGTTAGGATTATTCATAGACATAGAAATTTATTTTTGATATCCAATTTTAGTCTGGGTCAAGGATTGGCAATTTAGTTTGCTGGCAATCCCTTTAATTGGTATCAGAGTCAGGTTGAATTAATTGGCTCTATAGGAAAAAAAATATTGTCTATGAATATGCATGATAATTATTATTATTATTGAATTGCGATTGTGTGGTTTTTGGATTGTATAATTTTTTGTTCCTCGTGGTTCTCAGGTTAATCCACTCTTTTATAAGGATTTATTTTTTTAATCCACGACATAAATCGATGGTTATATTTATTTTTCGAAATTGAAGTATGATTGTTTATCCATGTATTTTCAATTTCAAATCAAATCGGTAAAACTAAAAGACGAAAAACACAATGAATGAAGAAACCACACAACACGCGACTCGCGGCGGCGCATGACAGCACCAACACAGGAGGAGGGTCGTACATGGCGGTCATGAAACCATGAATGGGGCGGGGCACAAGGCAGCCACGGCAAAACCCTAGGGTTTGTTGCGAGGCTGCGCATGCACCATGGCAGCAGCCGTGCGGGCCACCGGACGATGGCGATGAGTAGTGGGATGGTTGCATGGCAGTTGAAACCGTACGGCAGAACCCTAGGTTCCACGTGCACGTGCGGTACCCTTGCCCTTCTGCGCTCTTGCAATGGCGCTGCTCCCTCTCTCTTCTAACAGCGTTGACAACGATGGTGGAGCTCGGACTACGGACGAAACAAAGGTGGACGGTGTCAGGTGCGGCATTGAACCGCGTGCTCGATCACTATGGTTCGTGCATGGCATGCGCGCACACCCTGCACACTTGCACATTTTTTTGGTGAGCTGGAGTCGTCTCCAGTGGCAATCGGAGGAAGCAAGCAGTGGACCGGGGCAGGGGTCGGTAAAGGAGGGCGACGACCGGAGGAGCTGGAATGCGGGCTGCAACCTGCGTGGTGATTCGCAAAGTTGCTGCGCATTTTGGGGGATCCTTCGGCGATGGTGGCAGCCAACGGCGGTGGGTTGCCGGTGGTGGTCCGTTGGGCCATGCTCGCATCGGCTTTGGGTTTGCAATGTGTGCTCGGGTCTGCAATGTGTTAAGGGGCCCCAGTGGTCCTATTTTCTGATGGATCAAACCTTGGAGGCCCAATTTTCAGAAAATTGAATACAAATCTCAGTCCAAGTAGTGGGAGCCCAGTTGAAGATCTGTAAAATAAATCCAACATGTAATAGATGGGATTTATTTTTAAATTTATATCATGAGGCTACGAGGATATTTTTTATTTGTTCTCTCATGATGTATGTGTTTTATTATTTGCGCAACATCCAAGCGTGTTGTAGATAATATGGAGCACATTTAATGCTTATTATTTACTGCTTTAAAGCATGTTATGTGATTTATTTATGAAGTTAAATTATGGCTATAAATTCGGGAATCATGCATGACATGATAGAATTTTAGCAATGTCATAATTTATAGCAACATAAAATAATTTGTGCGCAATCGAACCTTATGAGTGAAAATTACTAAGCTCTTTATTTTATAAAGACCTCCACAAAGCGATCTCTTAATAGAAGTGAATAATCTGTTAGGTAAATGTCTATGTGTAGCTTACTTTTATTATTCATAAGTTCTAATAGATAGGATTTCTTAAAACAAACATTTAATTCGTGTGAGAAGTTGGAGCTCATGCGTAAACGTCTACATGTATAGCTTGCGTATGGAACTATCACAAGTTCTCTAGGGGTTGAATTAATCGATCTGTATATGGGAGGGTTGGCTTTGATGGTATACTAGCTTAGATATTATCCGCGTATAACTCATTTGTGATGTCCCTGCTCAGTAGAATAATATGATCTTGGTTAGTCTCCAATTGTTAATTCCATTTGTCTAGGTTTGACATGGATTGGAATTAAAGGGACTGGAATTGAAAGATGTAGTCTAGTTGAGTATTTTATTGTAAACGTTCACATGTGTGACTTGCAAGAGAAACACTTGGGCAAATTAGAGGAAAAATTATATTGTTTTATTATAAGGTCGCAATATTTATTTGTTTTAATAGTTTGCAATTATGTTTTAATTTCTACTTTAATTTATTATTTTCAGACATGTCTTTACCATATGTACTCAATATCTTAGCACAAAACCAATTAACTGGTCCCAATTTCCAAGAATGGAAACGCAACTTGGATTACATCCTTGTTGCCGAGGAACACAAGTTTGTACTTGATGATCCACGGTCGGCAACTCCAATGCTGAATCGACTGTTGAGCAAGTGAACCACTATAACAAGTGGCTCAAGTCTAACAATATAGTGAAATGCTATATGATGACTACTATGTCCAAAGTGTTACAACAACATCATTCATATGATAATGCTTGTGATATCATGGACAATCTCGCAGCGACCTATGGTGAGTTGGATTGAGCAGTCAGATTTAATCTCATGAGGGAAATTATGGGAAAGAAAATATTTAAGGGAGCTCGGTCAGAGAGCTCGTGGTCAGCATGAGTCATTTTATGGATGAGCTCACGTTGCACGGAGGTGGTATTGATGCGGAAGCACAGGTCGATATCATTCTTAACTCTCTACCGAAGTCTTTTGAGAATTTCAGACTGAATGTTGTCATGAATACGAAAGAGTACACTGTTAATTAGTTACTCAATAAGTTAATGGCAGATGAATCAATCATGAATCCGGAGAAAGTTGCATTGACTACTTTTGCAGAACATATTGTTGCGTTGGCTGGCAAGAAGCAAAAAAGAATGTTTAAGAAGAAGGACAAAGGTACAACTACTTCGAAGAAATCTAAAAGGAAAGGGGGTGTAGCTGCAAAGAAGGACAAGTGTTTCAGATGCGGCATGGCTAGTCATTGGAAGAAAGATTGTCAAGTCAAGAGGACTAGACAAGGTACGTCATGTGCATATATAACGGAAACATGTTTAGGAGCAGTTTGTACCCATTCATGGGTGGTGGATACTAGAGCAACTAATCATGTTTGTTATACTATGTAGGGGCTCGTGCTGACCAAACAGCTGAAACATGACGAGATTACCATCTCAATGGGCAGCGGAGAGCAAGTCTCAGCAGTAGCCATCGGAGAATTTACTTTATATTTTGAAAAAAATTCTCTTATTCTAAGAGATGTTTTATATGTGTCGGTCTTTCGGCGGGACTTAATTTCAGTTTTCAAGTTATATAATGATGGATTTTCAGTTATTTTTTATAGTAGAGTTTCTATCATTGCTAATAACGGTGTGATCTGTCATGGCAAACTGATTAACTCTCTTTATATCATAAACTGTTTGCATAAATCTTCTATAAACATTACATCGAACTCATCCAATAATAAAATTTTCTTCCGACGAGGATCAAACATATCTCTGGCACTTAAGACTAGGTCATATCAATCTAAAGAGGATTAAAAGACTGGCAAATGACGGTCTCTTGGATTTATTCCAAGTGGTACCTCATCAAGTATGTGAATCCTGTATAGAGGGAAAGATGACGACCAGGCCTTTCATGGCAAGTCAGTCTCGAGCAGAGGATGTATTGGAACTGATCCACTCTAACTTATGTGGACCAATGTCCACGCAAACTCATGGAGGTTATGAGTACTTAATTACTTTCATTGACGATTACTCAAGGTTTGGATACGTCTATTTGTTTTGCTAATGCTTTGAGAAATTAAAAGAGTTCAAGGCAGAAGTAGAGAAGAAGTTATGTAAGACTATCAAAACATTACGATTGGATCGTGGTGGTGAATACCTCAGTAACGAGTTCTTGCAGTACATGTCAGACAACGGGATTACATCCCACTAGACTGCACCAGGAACCCCACAACAAAATGGTGTAGAAGAGAGTAGAAATTGAACTCTTTTAAAATGGTTAGGTCAATGATGAGTTATGCAAACTTACCGGTTTCTTTTTGGGGATATGCCTTGAAAACAGCGGCGTATTTGCTTAACCTGGTACCTACTAAATTAGTTCCGAAAATGCCTCTGGAGCTCTGGTTTGGTTGAAAGCCGAGTTTAACAAGAATGAGGGTTTGGGGATGTCCAGCGTATGTGCTTACAAAGGAAACCGATAAGTTAGGAAGTAGGTGTAAGTTAATGTCGTTTATAGGGTATCCCAGGCAAACGAAAGGTGGTTACTTTTATTGTCCTGATAATCAAAAAGTCGTTGTCAGTACTAATGCAAGATTCTTGGAGGAAGAATATGTAAGAAACCACAGATCCAAGAACGAAATCATTCTCTATGAGCCCGGAGATGATGAAGCGATTCTATCATGAAAGCCCATTGTGCTGGTAGATCCACCTAGAACAGGTGAGGGAATATAAGCATTGCCATCAATGCAAGGTATGTGACCAACGGGTACTGTGCCAACTACTGACATGACTTAGATGCCTCATCACAGTGGGAGGGTTGTTCGGCAATCGGAAAGGTACATGTTCGTGGGAGAGACTTCTAACTTGATCCCGAAAAATGAACTGGATGATACCGACACATGGACATATGACAAGGCAATATTTGATAAAGATGCGGACAAATGGCGAGTTGCTATGGATTCGAAGATAGAATCCATAATAGCTATGGATGTATACCAAAAAATAGATTTACCAGATTTCTGGATCGGAGATGGGTATACAAGAAAAAGAGAGCGAATGGGGAAATTACAAATTTCAAAGCAAGGTTGATGGCGAAGGGTTATATTCAGAAAGAGGGGATAGAATATGATGAGACCTTCTCACCGGTAGTCATGTTGAAGTCCATTCGGATACTCTTGGCCATAGAAGCACATATGGACCTAGAGATCTGGCATATGGATGTCAAAACTGCGTTTCTAAACCAAGTACCTTGAGGAAGGTCGATATATCTGTATGCAATAGCCAGAATGATATGTGAAGAAGGGCGAAGAAGCTCAAGAAGTCGTTGTATGGACTCAAGCAAGCTTCATGGTCATGAAACTTACGTTTTGATGAAGTGATTAAATCATATGGATTTTCATAATGCTCAAACAAGAGTTCTATGTACCGTCTGTGTGTCAGTGGAAGCGTGGTGTTCCTTACACTTTACATAGATGATATTCTCCTAATTAGCGATAATGTGGAGGTATTATCGGGCATAAAGGGGTGGTTATCCGAGCAGTATCATATGAAGGATCTTGGGAATGTACATCCTTGGGATAAAAGTCTTGCGGGAGTGCAAGAAAAGGATGTTAGCATTATCTCAAGATTCATATATTGATACTGTGATTGCCCATTTCATCATGCAAACTGCCAAGAAAGGGGTGGTACCCTTCAGGCATGGTATACATCTTTCTAAGGAACAGAACCCGGAGGCACAAAAATAGAAAGATGAGATGAGCAAGGTGTCGTGTGCATCGGCCGTGGGAAGTCACATGTATTCAATGCTATGTACGAGGCCAGGTATTTGCTTTTATGTAGGCATGGTCACAAGATATCAGTCTAACCCTGAACAGGCGCATTGGATCATGGTAAAATTGTTGGAATTGTATATATAAAAGCATTATGATTGGTATATTGGAAAACATTATGTTTGATATACTGGTAATCATTAATGACTTGCAATAAACAACTCCTAACTGAATTAACAATCATAGATGCAAACAAACACATCCAGTTATCTCGTCGATAGGGAGATCATACGGTGTGCAAGAGATTACAGAAGATCGTATAGATCGTTCGACCTAGCGAGATATAAACGGTTATCACAGCTGAGATAGTTTCTGGTTCGGCAGTCGGTTTAGGCTGCGGCACACAAGTCCATAAGTGGTTTATCTTGACTGCTTTGTGTGACAGGTACATCTCAATGTATTGATAAGATCAACAGTGAGATGAACCATTCTACTTGACATATGAATGAGTAAAGATCTCGATAACTTGGTCGGATCTAAAGTCTATCGAAAGCTGAGGGGCACACATGGGTTGACTGTATCTTTGAGTTGCTATGGTGGAGAGTCTTACATGTACTCGTATATCTGCATCTTGGGTGATGGCAGTTTGTGTGGGGTTTCCTCAGGTTGGATTTAGATAACCATATCCGTTTTAGGATGGTGACATTCCCTGGGAAGCTCACGAGGTTCGTTATGCTAAGTCCTGCAGGCAGAATCATTGATTCAAATATAAGCGATAAGGGTTGAGTGATACTACTCAGGAATAATAAGAGATCAATTAATTAAAGCTAATTATCATACGCTGAATTAATTAATGAATGTCTGAAACCTTAAATATGGGGATTAACCAAGTCAATGCAACCCGTTTCTAATAACGTGGTAATAAAGGGGTAGGTCAACATTAATTCTCTGGTGGCATGAATTAATGTTTATTAATTAATTATGTTCTGGGTTGAACATGGAATTAATAAATAGGAGGCCCACTTTATTACTTGCATTTGATCCCTGGTCTGGCCCAACATTGCTCAGAGCCCATTAGGGTTTATTAAACCCTAATAGCCCATTCTCCAGATCTATATAAATAGATAAATCTCTCATTTTCCCACATAAGTTTAAAGTTTCAAAATCAGAAACCCTAGAGAGATTGAGAGAGAGTGGGAGGCTGTAGATCTGGTAGCATATCCTCACCATATTTCCAGATCGAGCAAGGGAACAGATCAGAAGATCAGATCTGTTGGAACAAGTCTCCATCATCGATCTAGA
The DNA here is from genome assembly GCA_026898455.1 of Plectranthus barbatus. Lineage (NCBI taxonomy): Eukaryota > Viridiplantae > Streptophyta > Magnoliopsida > Lamiales > Lamiaceae > Plectranthus > Plectranthus barbatus. The sequence continues at coordinate 54,101 of JAPKLW010001541.1, read as the reverse complement.
TCTGTAGATCAGTCGCTGGAGTTAAGGTATTCCGTAGATCCATCCCTTTGCAATTAATTTTTGTAGGAGCATGCTTATGTTCGCCTGATTTATTTAATTTATATTTATTCTCGATATCCTAAGAACGATCATTGGCAAATCAAAGTGGCAATTCGTGTTGTCTATTGTAAACTCGAATCCTACAATTGGTATCAGAGCCAGGTTCTAGTTTTAAGGCTCTATCCTGAATAAATTGTGATTAAATAAATATGTATGTTCGTGGATGGATTTAAAATTGTTGTGGATGTTTTTGTTCTCGTGGCCCCTCTCTGTTTTGGTTTTATTTTAAATCGCGAGAAAATCCGCAATTAGATTGATAGGAAAATATGTAATAGACTAGATCTATTATTTTATTTTGTTCAATCTGTAAACCGGAATACATGGAGAACAAGAACAGCGACAAGGTGGTGTAGCAAGTTTCAGGTGACAGCTGCAGCCACGTGCACGTGGCGCGTGGCGGACCTCTGCACATCGCAGTCGCGACTTTCTTCCCTATCGCAGCAGCTCGCAACTTCTCTCTTCCCCGTGCGTGAAGATGGCGGCGGCGTGCAGCAAGCTTGTGCTGTGCGCGGCTGGGTCGCGCCTTCGCCGGTGACTTCACGGTAGTGGGCAGTGGCCGCGTGCCTCCTCACGCGGCAGTTCTCTGCAGATTGCACGAAGATGGTGGACGACGGGGCCGCGCAGCCTGCGCGCGATGGCTTGTTGAGGTGGCAGCAGTGATGAGTCGCGATAACAGCTACAGTGGTGGCACGCGCTAGTGTCACCGGCGATGGAAATCGAGGCTGGCTGAGTCGCGCAGGCCTGCTGCGCGTGGGTGGTCGATCGCCGACGGCGGCTGGTGTCACAGATTTAGGCGGCGGCGGCTAGGGTTAGGTTGGAGAGGATGGTGGCTGGAAACCCTAGCTCACAGCTAGGGTTTGCTGCTAGGGTTTCAGATCCGGGCTGGGCGCGGGCCCGGCAGCCCGGAGGCGGCCCGATTTGCTGAAACTAGAGTTTTTGCTAAAATTAGGGTTTTACAACCCTATGGGCCTGAAACCCTAATTCCTAGCCCAATAACCCAGTATTTTTCCAATCCAAAATTGCAGATTTCAAGTTAAAGAGTGGGAGCCCATTTGAAGATCTGTATTAAATTAAATCATTGTAATAGATAGATTTAAATTTATTTTCCATGTAATTGCATCAAGGGGCCACGAGAAATTTTATTTGTTTATTTAATTATTTTCTCGTATGATGTGATTTATTATGTGCGCACTAGTAAATAATAGGAAAGCATGCTACTGCTTTTATTATTTATTTTAAAGCATGTTGTAGATAATAGGGAAGCATGTTACTGCTTTATTATTTATTGTTTAAAGCATGCTTTATGTGATTTATTTTATGTATTAAATTATGTCTATAAATTCCAGAATCATGTTGGGAAATATGATGAAATTTTAGATATGACATAATTTATGGATCATAAAATAATTTGTGCACATAAGAACCTTTTGAAAGAAAAAGACTAAGCAAGATTTTTTAATTAAAATCAACAAGACCTCCACAATGCGGTCTCTTATTAGAAGTGGGCAGTGAAGTGAGTAGACGTCTACACAACCGTAGCCTGCTTACTTTATTTGTTCATAAGTTCTAATAGATGAGATTTCTAAATAAAACATTTAAACATGTGAGAAGTGGACAGTGAAGTGAGTAGACGTCTACACGACCGTAGCCTGCTTATTTTATTTGTTCATAAGTTCTCTAGGATTGCTTTAAATGAGATAACAAAGGTTGTAAGAGGCATGCGTCATGGGTCTAGTACGTATGACAAATCATCCTTTTAACTTCCGGAGTTAGAATTGTGGTTAAATGCTTAGATGTGCCTGAGTACTAACTCATGAATGATGTCCCTGCTCAGATAGGTTGAACATGGTCTTAGTTTTATCTCCGATTATTAATTTCATTTACCGACGAATACCTGGCATGGATTGAAATTAAAGACTGAAACTTCAAAGAGCAGTCTGGTTAGGTGGTCTGCTGTAAACTTCTTCGAAAGGAGCTTGCAGTAGATGCACCTAGGCAATTGGGGAAACAATTGTATTGGTTTATCAAAATGTTACTTAGTGACCTCATGGCGGCTGAATCAGTCATGCAACCTGAAAAGGCAGTCTTGGTTTCTTCCGGTAGTCGCCCTGCTTCATCGAAAGGTGCTAAAGGGGTGATTGGAAAGAAATTCAAGAAGACAACCTTTGGAAGCAAAAGTTCTGGGAAAAAGAAGACTGTGACACCGGGAAAGAAGGGCAAGTGTTTCCGTTGTGGCAAAATTGGTCACTGGAAGAAGGATTGTCTGACCAAGCGGGTTAGACAAGGTACGTCATTAGCATTTGTAACGGAAACATGTTTAGCATCTGTTTCTACCCATTCGTGGGTAGTGGATACTGGAGCTACTGATCATGTTTGTTACACTTTGCAGGGATTCAGGCCGACAAGGCAACTGAATGATGACGAGGTGACGATCTTCATGGGTAATGCTGCTCGTGTGTCTGCAGTAGCAGTTGGAGATGTTACATTACGCTTTCAAGACAATGTCCTGATTTTAAGAGACGTTTTATATGTGCCGGATTTCCGGCGAAACCTTATTTCTGTTTCCTGTTTAATAAATGATGGATTTTCAGTTATTTTTTAAAGTCATGTTACTATCAATGGCAATAACGGTGTTATCTGTCGCATGATACAGAAAGACTATCATTATATCATAACTTGTTTGCATAAATCTTCCGTGAATGCTGCATATAACTCATTTAATCATAAGAGAAAGTTTTCATCTTCTGATGAGGATCTTACATATCTATGGCATCTGAGACTAGGTCACATCAATCTAAAGAGGATCAAGAGACTCGTGGATGATGGAACGTTGGATTTGTAGGGTTTTTCCGTGAACCGAATCACCAAAACCAAACTGAACCGGATCGATCTATGGATATTTCTCACAATTAAAATTCTCAAAACCCTAGCATGCTCCTATGAATTTAATACGAAGAATTGTGGATTTAGGGTTTGCCGTAACTCCGTCGAGTCTGAACCGATCTTTCGTGAATTCCAAATCTCAATTCAACAACGCGATACGATTTAATCTGCGAAAATAGAAATTAGAGATCTAATTTCTAGATTAAATTCAAAAATCATAGAGAGAAAAGAAGAGAAATCGGTTCTCCAGATTAGATCTTCAGGGCTGTGTCCCAATGCTGTTAAGATCTACTACTGGTGAGGACTCCGTAGATCTGTATTATGAGCAGGACCAGAATCAAAATTCTCCTCTTTTGAACTCCCAAAAACGGCGCCCACACACTTTCTCTCTAGGGTTTGTATTTTTCAACTGTCTTTTGAATTATGAGAGAGAGCTGTCTATTTATAGACCTAGGGTTGGAAACCCTAATGGGCCATTTTGGGCTCAATTCAGCATATTTAATTGGGCCAATCCTGGGACCTAATGCAAATAATAAAGTGAGCCTATAAATTAATTAATTCTCATGTTCACAACCCAGGACACAATTAATTAATTAATATTAATTCTTTTTCACC
>JAPKLW010001541.1:0-50494 GCA_026898455.1 Plectranthus barbatus | reverse complement strand
TTATGAGAACGGGTTGCATTAATTGAGAATCCCCATATTTAAGGTTATCGGACATCCATTAATTAATTGGAGCCTCTGACAAGCTCTAACTACAATTAATTAATATCTTATAATTCCTGAGTAGTACCACTCAAACCTTATCACTCGTGCCTGAACTTAATCAGCCTGCAGGACTTTGGCACGATGAATGTTATTGAGCTCCTCAGGGAATGTCCACATCCTATTACTCGGATATGGTTACCTAAGTTCAGTCTCAGGCGGTACTACACGAACTGCTGTTACCCAAGATGCGGATATACGAGCACGTTACTTAGGCTCTCCACCATGGCAAGTCAAAGCAACAGTCAACCCGTGCAAACCCTTGAACCTTCGTTAGGGTTTGGACTCAATCAATATAACGAGATCTTTTATTCGCTGATGTCAGACAGACGAATATATCTCACTGCGGTCCATCAATACGCCACCTCTGCGTACCAGCATGTCAAGTAACCAAGATAGACTACTTATTCCGACAATGCCGCAGCCATCCGGATAGACGTATCCTCATACGCTGTCTTGGTTGTGATCAAGTTTATGTCTCACTAGGTCAAGTGATCATACTGTCTTCTGCGATCTACAACACGCCGTATGATCGTCCCTATCGGTGAGACAAGAGGATACCATTGTTCATACATGTAAGATTGTTAACAGATAGGAGAAATAAACCGTTGTATACTCATTGTAATAAATGCTTTCAGTATACAAAACCCATCAGGATTCAATCCAGGTAGTTCCACATCGAGTTTGTGAATCCTGTATAGAGGGAAAGATAACGACCAGGCCTTTCAAGGCAAGTCAGTCTCGAGCAAGTGATGTGTTGGAACTGATCTACTCTGATTTATGTGGACCGATGTCTACGCAAGCTCGTGGAGGATTTAAGTATTTTGTCACTTTTATTGACGATTACTCAAGATACGAGTATGATTACTTACTTCACTATAAGTCTGAATGCTTTGAGAAATTCAAGGAATTCAAGGCGGAAGTAGAGAAGAAGTTAAACAAGACCATTAAGTTATTACGATTTGATCGTGGTGGTGAGTATCTCAGTGACGAGTTCTTGCAGTTTTTATCAGAGCAAGGGATTACATCCCAATGGACCGCACCGGGCACTCCTCAGCAGAATGGTGTGGCGGAAAGAAGAAATAGGACTCTTCTTGAAATGATTAGATCTATGTTGAGTTATGCGAACTTGCTTGATTTGTTTTGGGGCCACGCGTTACTAACAACGACGTACCTGCTGAACCTGGTACCTTCTAAGTCAGTTCCTAAAACACCCTCGGAACTCTGGCATGGGCGAAAGCCCAGTGTGTCAAAGATAAGAGTGTGGGGTTGTCCGGCATATATTTTGTCGAAGGAACCTGATAAATTAGAAGCTAGGTCCAAGCTAATGTTGTTTGTGGGATACCCCAGACAAACGAAAGGTGGTTATTTCTACTGTCCTGAGGATCAGAAGATCGTCGTTAGCACCAACGCAAGATTCTTGGAGGACGAGTTTGTGAAAAACCACAAATCCAAAAGTGATATCATTCTCCAAGAAATTGGAGACAATGATGCGCTTCCATTGGGAAAACCCCGCGGCAAATTGAGTATACCTCTCGAAGGTATGGAACCAATTGCACGGTCGCCAGTGCAAAGATTTGATTCACAAGTAACTGCACCAACTGCTGATGCAGTACCAGTGCTCCATCGTAGTGGGAGGGTACCTCACCAACCCGAGCGGTATATGTTCGTGGGAGAGTCTTCGAACTTGATCCTGGAAGACGGACTAGATGATATCGACCCATGGACATACGATGAAGCAGAAAATGACAAAGATGCGAAAAAATGGCATAAAGCAAAGGATTCAGAAATTGAATCAATTACCTCTATGGATGTATACCAGAAGTCTGCGCTACCAGATGGCTTTCGGGCCATAGGTTGCAAATAGGTATACAAACGGAAGAAGGGTTCGAAAGGAGAAATAACGGCTTTTAAAGCCAGGTTGGTGGCGAAGGGTTATAGTCAAAAGGAGGGCATTGACTATGACGAGACCTTCTCACCGGTAGCCATGCTCAAATCCATTTGAATTATTCTATCCATAGCAGCACATATGGACCTAGAGATCTGGCAGATGGATGTCAAAACCGCGTTTTTAAACAGGTACCTTGAGGAAGGTCGTGACATCTATATGCAGCAACCAAAGGGTTATGTGAAGGATGGTGAAGAGCATCTTGTCTGGAAGCTAAGGAAGTCCTTGTATGGACTTAAACAAGCTTCACGGTCATGGAACAAACATTTCGATGATGTGATTAAATCCTATGGATTTTCACAGTGTGAAACTGAAAGTTGTGTGTACCAATTATACGTCAGCGGAAGCGTGGTATTCCTTGCACTTTATGTAGATGACATTCTTCTATTCGGCAACGATGTGAAGGTGTTGTCAGACATAAAGAGATGGTTATCGGAACAGTTTCAAATGAAGGACCTAGGAGACGCTGGATACATCCTTGGGATTAAAGTATTGCGTAATCGTAAGAAGAGGATGTTAAGCTTGTCTCAGGCCGCTTATATTGATTCTGTAATTGTCCGTTTTAGCATGCTAAATGCCAAGAAAGGATTCAGATTTCCAGGCGGATCAGGATGAGAAGAGATCGACCTCGGGCTATGTGTTCACCTTGGGAGGTGGAGCCGTGTCATGGAGGAGTGTGAAACAGAAATTTATCGCAGACTCCACCATGGAAGCTAAGTATGTGGCAGCTTCAGAAGCCTCTAAAGAAGCAGTATGGCTCCGGAACTACCTCCAAGAGTTAGATATTGTTCTGAGTTTGCCCAAGACTATCACGGTATACTGTGATAATGCTGGTGCAGTAGCAAACTCTAAGGAACCAAGAACTCACAAGGTGTCTAAACACATAGAGAAAAAGTACCATATCATACGCAAAATCATAGCGATGGGCGATGTGCTAATAGATAAGATAAACATTAAGGATAATCTAGCAGATCCATTTACAAAGGGCTTACCTCAGAAGGCATATGAGGGTCATGTTCGTAGCCTAATGGCTAGATTAGAATAGACACATATTATACTCTGGGAAGTAATGGTATAATGCTATGAGTATAAGTGAGAGATTGTTAGAATTGTATACATAAAAGCATCATGATTGGTATATTGGAAAACGTTATGTTTGATATACTGATAATCATTAATGACTAGCAATAAACAACTCATGTCTGAATTAACAATCATACGATGCGAACAAACATATCCAGTTATCTCGTCGATAGGGAGATCATACGGTGTGTAAGAGATCACAGAAGATCGTATAGATAGTTCGACCTAGCGAGATATAAATAGTTATCACAGCTGAGATAGTTTCTGGTTTGGCTGTCGGTTTAGGCTGCGGCACACAAGTTCATAAGTGGTTTATCTTGACTGCTTTGTGTGACCGGTACATCTCAATGTATTGATAAGATCAACAGTGAGATGAATCATTCTACTTGACATATGAATGAGTAAAGATCCCAGTAACTTGGTCGGATCTAAAGCTTATTGAAAGTTGAGGGACACACATGGGTTGACTGTCACTTTGACTTGCTATGGTGGAGAGTCTTACATGTACTCGTATATCTGCATCTTGGGTGATGGCAGTTTGTGTGGGGTTTCCTCAGGCTGGATTTAGATAACCATATCCGTTTCAGGATGGTGACATTCTCTGGGAAGCTCACGAGGTTCGTTATGCTAAGTCCTGCAGGCTGAATCATTGATTCAAGCATAAGCGATAAGGGTTGAGTGGTACTACTCAGGAATAATAAGAGATTAATTAATTACAGCTAATTGCCATACGCTGAATTAATTAATTAATGTCTGAAACCTTAAATATGGGAATTAACCAAGTCAATGCAACCCATTCCTAATAACGTGGTAATAAAAGGGTATGTCAGCATTAATTCTCTGGTGGCATGAATTAATATTATTAATTAATTCTGTTCTGGGTTGAACATGGAATTAATTAATAGGAGGCTCACTTTATTATTTGCATTTGATCTCTTGTCTGGCCCAACATTGCTCAGAGCCCATTAGGGTTTATTAAACCCTAATAGCCCATTCTCCATATCTATATAAATAGATAAATCTCTCATTTTCCCACATAAGTTTAAAGTTTCAAAATCAGAAACCCTAGAGAGATTGAGAGAGAGTGGGCGGTTGTCGATCCGGTAGCGTATCCTCACCAAATTTCCGGATCGAGCAAGGGAACAAATCAGAAGATCAGATCTGTTGGAACAAGTCTCCATCATCGATCTAGATCTGTAGATCAGTCGTTGGAGTTAAGGTATTCTGTAGATCCATCTCTTTGCAATTAATTTTTGTAGGAGCATGTTTAGGTTCGTCTGATTTATTTAATTTATATTTATTTTCGATATCCTAAGAACGATCCTTGGTAAATTAAAGTGGCAATTCGTGTTGTCTATTGTAGACTCGAATCCTACAAAAACACATACTTAAATACTTGAAAAGGACTAGAGACTATTGTCTCGTCTATCAGTGTGAGGAGTTGAGCCCTGTGGGTTATACGAATTCGAATTTTCAGGCAAACCAGATGTAAAGAAGTCCACCTTAGCTATGTGTTTGCATTGGGAGGTGGGGCCATATCATGGAGGAGTACAAAGCAGAAGTGCATTGCCGACTCCACCATAGAAGCAACATATGTGACAAATTCTGAAGCCTCAAAGGAAGCAGTTTGGTTGAGAAACTTCCTTCCAGAGTTGGACATGATTCCTAAGTTGCCCAAGACTATCAGGGTGTATTGTGATAACTCTGGTGTTGTGGCGAACTCAAAGGAACCACAAACTCACAGAGCAACAAAACATATTGAAAGGAAGTACCATATCATACGAGAAATCGTGGCTAGGGGTGAGGTGCTGGTAGAGAAAATTTATACAAAGGACAATCTAGCATATCCATTCACAAAAGCTTTGCGTCAGAAGCTCAACGAGATGCATGTACGTAACCTTGGGCGGAAGCTGCAGACAACCACGTGAGATGTTGATATAATAGCTAGATTAGGATAGACACTCTATACTCTGGATAGCACCAGTATAATTCTTTGAGTATAAGTGGGAGATTGATGGATTGTATACTGAAAGCATTATGTTTAGTATAATATGTACAAAGGATATTGGTTAATATAAGGAGAATCATTAATGTTGTATGTTATCTCCTGTCTGAATTAACAAACATGTGTCGCAAACACTAGTATCCTCTTATCTCATTGATAGGGAGATCATACGGTGTGTAGTAGATCACAGAAGATCGTATGGATCGGCTGAGCTAACGAGATATAAACGGCATCACATCTGAGACAGTCCAAGGATAGACTGTCACTATAGGTTGCAGCATACGCAGTAATAAGCAACTTATCTTGGTTGCCTGGTATGTCTGGTGCGCTCGGTACGCATTGATGGGACCCAAGTAAGATTGATTATTTTATCTGACATTAAAAGAATCTTAATCTTGATGCTCGATGTAATTTTATGCCTATATGAAGGTACAGATGTATACACAGATTTGTGTCACTTTGAGATGCAGTGAAAAGCTCTAGTCGAGCTTGTATATCTGTATCTTAGGTGATAGCAATCTTGTATGACTGTCTGATACCGAACTAGGTAACCATATCTAATATAGGATGGTGACATTCACTGAACAGCTCAAAAAGTTCGTTATGCTAACTTCCGCAGGCTAATTAAGTTCAAGCATAAGTAAAAATGGTTGAGTGGATTGATTCAGGAATAAAAGATGTTAATCAATTTCGGAAGCTTGTCAGAGCTCAAATTAATTAATTAATGTCTCTTATCCTTAAACATGGGAATTTTCTGAGCCAATGCAACCCGTTCCTCATAACGTGGTAGCAAATAAGTAAGACAACATTGATTCTCTGGTAGCAAGAATCAATATTAATTAATTAATTATATTCTTGGTTGAATATGAGTATTAATTAATTGATAGGCTTTATTTGTTATTTGCATTCTGGTCCCTGGTCTGGCCCATGAAAGCTCAGGCCCATCCAAGATCAGATTTCTCTTATAAATACCCCTCAGTATCTCAGATCACAACACACCACAAGATCATAAAATGCTAAGTAGCATACCAGTAATTGTGAGTTGATCGTAGACGACTGATCTGAGAAAGGAGGAAACTTTGCTTCTCGATAGACAAAAGAATCCGGAGAGAATCTTAACCAGATTTCCATATCGGAGCTGGGATACAGATCAAAAGATCAGATCTGGAGGATCAAACTCTTCTTTCTCTATTAATTTTTGAAATTATTATTCTAATTTCTATAAATTTAATTCCTTGATCTTGTAGGATTAAATCTTTTTGCGCAAGAAAGAGGATTGAGGATCAAATCCCTTCACACCCAGTTCAAGAGTTTCTACAATCCAGGTATTCCGCACAAACCATCTTATGCATTTCAATAGGAGCATGCTAGGATTATTCATAGACATTGTTGGGGCCAGGCCACCTGAGGCCCAGGCCCACTAAGCTTAATGGCCCAAACAACCGCCAGCCCAAAAGTCACAGGCCTGCCAAGAGTAAGGGAAGACTCGAAATCGTCTAAGTCAAGAGGTCGACGTTGACCCCGAGAGCTCCTCGACACAGGCCACGTTTGAGGGTCGGTGGCGAGGAGGATACAAAACTCTAAGAAGGCCTGGCGGCGCATGATTGTTGAAAGCCCTAACCGACCCCGAGAAACCCGGAGCTGCTCCGAAAATCACAGGGAGCATGAGCTTGCCAAAAGCTAGGGTTAGGTCAACACTCACCCCCTATCCTATCAATAAATAGGGGTAGAGAATTCATTTTTTGGCATCTTTTTCTTATTGTAAAACTACGCTATAATGTTGTCGAAATCGTTCCAGAACTCGCAATTTTAATACAAATCTCGCCTTACTCTATTCAATTCGTTCTTGTTAATATTTTTTCGCTAATTTTTATTTGTTATCCCTATATCTCTTGCTACTATCTGTTCTTCTCTGTAAATTTTGAGGGCTTCGTTTATCCCGATAAATCGAACCTCAACATTTTGCGCCCATCGTGGGGCCCTTGGAATTTGTTTTTTGATTTAATAGCAAGTAATAATGAGAGAATCGGAGAACTTCCCAAAAGACCGGATGGAGCGACTGAGCTCATCCCATTTGACGAATTAGTCCGGCGAACCCAGCAAGCAACCGGCATACAACCTGTGCCGTCGAAAATGATAAACGCGGTACTGGCCCATTTCACTAAAGAAAAGGAGGAAAACCGGCGCCAAATGAAGGAGGACACTCAAGTCATGGAACTTCAACCATAAACTACGAAGGAAGAACTATCATCTGCACAAAGAGGTGGAAACCCTCAAGAGTCGTCTAATCATCGAAAAGCCCTGCTCAACCGGTACAAAGCAAACTGACTCGCGAAGAAATCTTGCAAGCGAGCTAGATAATGTAGTCAACATCGACCCCCTCAAAGGGCAAAATACCTTGGATGGGACGATAGCTAGACCAACCCTACAGTTCCTCAACGATCAGGAAATGAGGCCCGACCCGAGGAGCGAGTTTGAAAAATGCCTAGAGGCTTGTATGTCTATGTTCGAGACTCTACTGACCAAGATCCAGGGTGCTCTACCATCAAACCCAATGATCCCTCGTGACAGCTACACCAACTTGCCATTCACACCTGACATCATGAATACTGATATCCCGACAAGTTCGCTCCTCCGTTGTTCACGTTGTATGACGGCACGATGGATCATGATGATCATGTAGCACTCTACAAGCAAAAAATGTTGACCACCTTTGTACCAGCAAACCCTCGCGAAGCTTGCATGTGTAAAAGCTTCGGGTCTAGCCTCACCGGCCCAGCACTCCATTAGTTTGTCAACCTACCAAAGAATTCTATCTCAACCTTCTCGAAGCTGCACTACGCCTTCAGGAAGCAGTACTCCAATTGCAGGCGCGTAGCCCTAGAGTTACAAACACCGCAGCACCCCTTAAAGTTTGTGCACAGCGCGCGTGCACACCCTACGTACTTGTGCACTTTTCCAGCGAGCTGGAGCCATCTCCGGTGGCGATCAGAAGAAGCAGGCGATGGACGGCAGATGGACAAACGTCGGGCGAATCAGGGCAGCAGTCGGCGAAGGAGGGAACGATCGGAGGAGCTAGAACGCGAGCTGCAACCCACGCGGTGATTCACAGAAAGAAGCAAGTGTAAGGAATGGATCCGGTCCTAAGCGACTCAACAACGACCAGACTGTAAGGATTGACCGGTGTTGATACCACTTATTGGTCCCAAAACCTGAGTAGTTTTGTATGAAGTGGAAGTATTGATATGTTTGCACTCTGAAAACTGAAACTGATTTTTCAATTTACAATTTCCGAAAACATAATTTCGCTCGATAGTTTTAAGTTTCACTTTACAGATATATACTTCAATACTTAGAAAGTATTGAAGGTTTCAAATACGATTGAAAACTTGAATTGCAGAAACTTAAATAAAGTAGTAAAATGACTCAGGATGTTATAATGGTTCGGAGCCTTAAGTCCTACGTTCACTCTTCGGATCTTAATCTGGGAATTCACTAAGTGACGAATTACAAGGCTTCTCACAATCTATACTAGCCTATTGGATGCCAATGTCCTTCGGCCTGCTAGGTCACTCGCCCAGAAACTTGGTCGCCTGCCTCCTTCTTCAGTCTTGAAGTGATGATGCACCTCGCAGCCTTCAAACTGGAATGTTGGATGTTTGTTATTTTTCCCAAAACTTCAGTGGTTGGCAATAGCTCATCAGAATCAGAATTCTGGAATGGAAAACTTACTGTTGTGTTTATTACTTGAATATGATAAGCTTAAGTTTGGAAAGCTAAGTCTCGTGTTCAGAGACACGGAATATTCAGAGAGCTTTTAAGTTTTGACTTTGACAAAGTTTTCTCTAGTTCGAAAGATAGGTTCAGGTGTTGGTATCTGTCTAAGTGGTCTGCTATTTATAGGCAGATGTATCGATCATTTGAATTTTTTCCGTTAGAGATAATGAGAATGTTGGCCAATCATCGCCATTCTTTCGGGTGTAGCAATCTACTCTGCGCTGCTCTGAGATTTGCTTTTGTCATTTTGCAGTGTACTTTCACCTACTCTCTGTCAGAGTAAGTTTCAGTACGAGAAACTTAAAAACTGAGATTCCTCGTCCATGATTGTTGATCGACACTTTGTAAGGAATCTTGGATAAGACTTTGAGTTCCACTCAGATTCCTTTTGTCTTCTCACTTTTCACGTGCATTTTAAGCTCTGAAACTAAACACTGAAATCTTCCTTATTTCAAGTTTTAAGTTTCTGATTTCCTTCACTAAAAACTCAGTTTCCAGAAACTGATTTTCTGAAAATTTCAAGTTTCAAGTTCCGAAACTTGATTTTAGCATTTAAAGTTTCTTAGTTTCTTCTCTTTAAGTTCTGAAACTTGATTCTAGCATCTTGAGTCTTTTCAAGTTTCAAGTTCTGAAACTTGATTATTGTCTTTTAACAATTTCCCCTTCAGAAACTAAGTTTCTGTCTTCTTGATCTCCAGCTTCCAGTTTCTAGTTTCTATTACAGCTCGATTTTATCCTATGCAAGGATTACATGTAGAAACATACTAGAAACTTAAAGCTAGTTTTGACATACCAAAACATCAAATAAAGGGTAAACCAATTTCCTAGTTTTTAACACTAAGAAATTCCTCGGCAGGATTCATACCAATAGTATGATATGCTATGTTATGCCAGTTAGATAACCAAATTCCTCGCGATGGACTTGATTGGTTTAGATTTGTGCAAATGTGTGACACGCACCAAGCAGATGTTTCTTAACGTATGCACAATAGCATAGGTTGAGAATGTATCTTGAAATTGTCAACTCGTTTACAAGTTGTGGAACAACTTAATGTACGAAGGATTTCAGCTTGTCGTCTAATATTGGAGTGTATGTGAGGAAAGGGCGATGACAAAGACGAAGCTTAGTTAGTGGCACGAGGTCGTCTCAGCTCATGATGTCGCCCCCATACGATGAAGGTGCACATGTGCATGAATCTTAAATACCATCTTTTGAGACAGTAGTACCGATCCTCAACCTGCCCAGTTAATCATGATATTTTGATAAACGATAACAAAAATCCCTTAAAGGTGCAGAGAACTCCTCCAAAGATGAAGATTTAGTTTGTGTTTATGAAAAGACTTTCAAAATGCTACAATGCGCAAAAATTTACAAGATTAATTATGTGGCGTACCGACTTATCAGACAAGCTGAACGCAGGTTGGAAACCCATGAAAGGTCACTGACAGTAGAAGAGTACTGCCAATTCACCTGTGAAGAATTCAAGGAACACTATTCAAAAGTTCATGCCAAATTGGTTCACCGACATTCAGGAATTTAGATCTTCCCACTAAATCAAGAGGAAGGTGAACATCAGTGGCTACGGCCGAAAGCTTTGCAAGCTAATCCAGCATGCTCCTGGCGAGTAAATACACCCGCCAAGATAGTTGAGGAATGAAAATCTGAGCCCATTTGTCTACCTTGCCTGGGTGAATTACCAAGAGTCCTTGAGAATGATTATGGACATGGAGGAGGCAATGACAAGGAAGAAGGTACCTTTCCTGGCTACCCAAGAGCCAAAACCCTCGCCCCCAGCACTAACGAGGAGGTGAAAGGTAACCAACAACCTCCCTATCAAGGGATCGAGCTACCAAAAGAGGCATGACTAGGGAAGAAAATACAATCAACCTCATAGAAAGTAGGAGTAGGGGTGTGCAAAAACCTAACCGAACCGAAAAACAAAAAAACTTGATCGAACCGATGAAATTCGAGCGGTTCTATTCAGTTTGGTTTGGTTTGGTTTTCAGTTCAAAAATTCTAAAATCGATTATCTATCGGTCGATTTTTGGTTTTAGATTTTTTATCCAAAAAACCAATCGACCGACCGATAACAATATTAAATAAATTAAAAATATAAATATAATATATATCTTGTTCAATATTTCTTAATCCCTATTTCCCCCTTTTACTTCCCAGTTCCCACTCGGCAACCCTAACATTCCTACTTCCCAACCCGCTCGCCGCTCGGCTGCTCCCCAGATTCAGATTGCACATGAGTCACGCACGTCACGAGCAACCCACCCCTTGCCGACCGCTGTGAAAGCTGACTACTGCTACACCTGCGGCAAGAGCCAACTGCACATATGTTTGTGTTTATGGCATGGACAACAGATATTTGTACAAATTATGATATATTATATTCTAAGTGTTGGAATTCAATGAGGGTGGACCTTTCGTTTTGTTGTCAACTGTGCTTTTATTGGAATTAGGAAGAGGGGTTTTCATATTATCTTGAATTTTTGACTTGGTTTCATACATTGGGCTTGTGTTGAGGTTCTTGAATCTGGAGATATCTATAACATGGGGATATTTTCGATTGGAACTGAAATCGAACAAAACCTACCAAAATGATCGGTTTGGTTTTCAGTTTGGTTGAAATGAGTCTCTGTTTGGTTATCGGTCGATTGTAGTTTTCAATTCGGTTGATTCAGTTGGCAGAATTTTGGTTGTTTTTCAACCGAACCGACTGATTGCACACCCCTAGGTAGAAGGCACCAGTTGTGCCAAAAGTCAATCACTGAGGAATCTTACCTCTACATTGTAACAGATGCAGAAGGAAGATTTTTGGGAGGTACCCTCCACCAGAGCTCAGGTTTCATACATGCAGAGGGACCGTGCCTTATGTTGGTCAGGGCCTTCCAACAAGTTAATTTTAGAATTGGAGCCGGGCCAAAACTCTAGAGGCTTGCTAACCGATAGCTAAAAGCAATCATGGGAAAGCATCAGCCAAGGCAGAAGGTTGCAAGAACCACAGGGGGAGGTTGATAGAACAGGCAATTACCGCCTCACAGCCCTGCAGAGGATTGCCAACAGAGAGAGCAACCACCCAGGAGTAGCATCGTCTTCAATGAACAAAAGGTTATCCTTCAACGACCAAGAGCCGAACAAAGTAACATGAAGGCAGGAACCAAGCCTTCTTGATGTAATTGTAAGGAGAAGGAAATTAAAAATTTTCCAGTGAGGGATGTATTGACAATGATACAATTCAAAGAAGTATTCCCAAGAAGAGTTGCTAGGTCTGCCACCAAATATGCCGGTAGAAATTCATGATAGACTTGGAATCGGGAACAACCCTGATTTCAAAAGAACTTTATTGTATTGCACTTAAAGAGTTGCAGAAGCTAAAGCACAACAAGAAGAGATGTTGGATAAGAGTTTCATTAGACCAAGCATATCGTCTTGGGGAGCCCCTATCTTCTTTGTGAAAAAGAAAGATGGATCGATGAGGATGTGCATCAATTACAAGGAGCTGAACAAGTTAACCTTGAATAATAGGTACCCTCTACCAAGGATAGATAAGTTGTTCGATCAATTGATGGGAGCAAGTGTGTTCTCTAAGATAGATCTACGCTCCGGTTATTATCACTTGAAGATTAGGTAGGAGAATATTTCGAAGATAGCCTTCAGTACAAGGTATGGTCATTACGAGTCCGTAGTTATGCCATTGGGACTCACGAACATCCCAGTGGTGTTCATGGACCTGATGAATAGGGTATTCCACCCTTACCTAGACAGTTTGTCTTTGTTGGCGGTTCCTTCAACAGTTTGGTGCGGTGAACGTGGATCGAACATGTGGTACCCTGGTTCGAGCAGGGTTCAGGGGACCGGGTTGGTGGTGGACTCTGGAGTGATGTGGGAGGCCCTCAAGTCGAGCGGGGATCGTCTCTGGGTGCCTTGTGTCGAAAGCTTCCTGATATTGTAGGGGGTCAGGCGGCGTGTCCTGTGGGTTAACGGCGGTGCAAGATGAGTTGAGACGGATGAAGGCTCGAGGGGAGGAAGCCCTTAACAAACCTCGATACAATGGGTGTCTTGTGTCGAAAGCATCCTGACAGTGGTGGTCAGACGGCGGGTGCCGTGGGTTAACGGCGGTACAAGATGAACTGTGATCAAGGGGAAGGACACGGGATGGTGGTCCTTGGGTTTGCGGGGAGGAATATTGGGTTTGGCAAGCCCATGTCCCACATCGGGAAGAGAAGGAAGGAATTCCTTGTATATAAAAGTCCACCTAACTCCCATTAGTATGAAGCCTTTCGGGATGGTGATGCCCAAATGCAAAACCGTGTGGGCTTTGGCCCAAAGCGAACAATATCATACTAATGTCGAGTTGGCGGTTCCCCCAACAGTCTTGTATTCATCGACGACATCCTTGTCTATTCAAAAGGTGGAGGAGAACATGAACAACATTTGAGAACCATGTTACGAACACTCAAGAAAGAAAGGTTGTATCTAAGTTCAGCATATGCAAATTATGACTGAGTGAAGTAACATTTCTAGGTCACATCGTCTCAACCGATGGAATCAAGGTAAACCCAACCAAGATATAGATGGTGACGGAGTAGAAATCACCCAAACCGTCGAATGAGATAATAAGATGTTTCCTTGGTTTAGCGGGATACTGAAGGTGATTCATCGAAAGCTTCTCGAAAATATCAAAGCCAGTGACACAATCTACAGAAGGGAATTCAATACGAATGTACCAAGGAATGTGAAGAGAGCTTTCAAAAGTTAAAGCAACATCTCACGACTGCACTAGTTCTAGCTGTCCTGGAGTCGGACAAGAACTATGAGGTATACACAGACGCGTCTAAGAATGATATAGACTGTGTACTGATGCGGGACAGAAAATTATAGCGTATCCATCTAGACAACTCAGCCTACATGAGGTGAACTATCGGACTCATGATCTGGAATTAGCAGCGGTGGTTCACACTTTGAAAATTTGGAGACACCATCTGTATGGAGTCAAGTATGCGATATTCACATATCACACTTCTTCGAGCAGAAGAATCTGAATATGAAGCAACGTAGATGGCTTGAACTAGTCAATGATTATGATCTAACGATCAACTACCACCACCGACAAGACAAACTCAATGGCTGATGCCTTAAGGGAAGGACTCAGTGGCTGATCCCTAACTTTTGAATATAACAATCTAAGATTAAACTTTAAAAAATTTCCCACCGATCAAAATTACGGTACCGAAAATCCTACATTGACAAATAATAGTCCAAGTCATTATAAAATATTAAACTTAAAAAACCAAAATAGTTTTTTACTACATAGATGTACATAATTACAAATATATTACTTTTAGTATTTATGTTAATCTTGTATCATTAGTATTAGAATTCAATTAATATAAAGTCCGAGCAGTTACATTTGGCCATACGTAGACAAGAATAGTTCATCAAACATTTTGGTTGCGGTACAAGAATTGCACCCCAATGAAAGAGACCTCTAATAAATTAATCAATAAGTTAATACTATAACAAGTTAATACTTCCTTGCTGTTATTCATCCCATGGCCATGAGTAATTTGCACAAACCAACCAGCCCCACACCATAAATTCTATTAGGTGTAACATCTGCACGACCTTTCATAAAATATGTAGAAAACATATATGCCTACCATATACAAATAAAACTTAGAATGGTTTCCATAATGAATGGGACGAGTGCCACAGATCTTCACATTTAAAAATTACCTGGACAGAGCATACGCTTTCCCTAGCCAAAATCTGGTATCAAGGTCACTCTGTGTACGTGTGTTATATTTCCGCCTCTGTCACTCTTCTTTCGGCAGCAATGGCAGCAGCAACCGAAGCTGGCAGATCTCTCAAGCTTCCAGAGGGTACCTTATCTTCTGTCTGAGAAGCAGATGCTACTCTGAACAGGGACTCCACATCCATGAGCGTCAGACAAGGCTGATCTAGGTTCTTTCGATTCCCACTGATAAATGAACTCGTATTCCTACTCTTATTCAATTTATATATGCTTTCCTCAACAGTGTCTTTCACCTGTTCATGAGTAAACAAAAATCTTTACATTAAGATGAGATTCAGTATCAGTCCCTTGTCAGAAAACGATAGTAGACATATATGGAATATTTTCATAATCTATTATACCCACACATAAAATTCATCAACATTGCAAAAGAAAAATTATGAAGGCAATTCCACTTCTGTAATTCATCAAAACTTAATAGCTATTCTAATTTGGCTGTAGATGAGGAGATAAACTTGTCCTCTCCTGAAACACATCATGAGCACTCAGTTTAAAGCAAAACCTAGACCACCAGAAATTTGCACTTGATGCAACTTGCAAGTATGCAAAAGACAAACTGGATCGTATCAATATCCTTTTTCACTAAGTGCAGAAATACTGTCAGTGAAGTTAAGCAGCTTTATAAGATAGAGCCTCATGAGTGTAGTGCTGGGGCTCTAGGGAAGAGGCCTTTCAAAAGTAGGACATGAGAGAATGATGCACAAAATGATTCCACAAGGACCAGAAATTGAGAAAATAATTAGAACAGAAATATATAAAATCCCTATTAAACAGGAATTGGCTTCAAATAGGTCAAAACATATCCTATCTACTACAAGAGTTTTATTTAATTTATTTGAACATAAAGTTTTATTTAATTTATTTGAACATAAATAAAGAATTTTTATTAATAAGTAAATAAAGCAATAAAAACATGGAAAAGAGGCTATAAAGAATTCCATTGTTGATACAAATGCTGAGACAACATTGTATCCAACACTGGAACTCAACATTGATTCCAACACAGTAGAGTTGCATGAGTATAGTTTTGGGGTTCTGATAGGGAAGAGGTCTGGCAAAATTAGGACACGAGATGATGTTGCACAAAATGACTCCACCAGGATTAGAAATTGGGCAATATGCAGACAATCTAGAGAGAAGTACGTACAATAAAACGATGCACAAGAGTTTTATGCTCCTGTCCGATCCGGTGTACTCTGCCAACTGCTTGTGCTTCAGCTGCTGGATTCAGCAGTGGCTCCACCAACATTACATGCTGAGCTTCCAAAAGATTAAGCCCATTCGCTCCATGTTGGATTAGAAGCAGTAGTACTTTGGGGGACTTGGTATCTATTTCATCTTCCGGCTTCTTATTGCTTTCATTAGCTCTGCTCTTCTGTCCTTTGAAACTGCTGATGGCAATTTGTGATTTCCTATAGTGTTACCAAGATGAATTAAAATGAGAATGGCAAATGGTCTATAATCAAGATATATTTCTACTTTTCTAATTTTAAGAAATTGGCATTTGCATGAAAGAATTACATCTGAATTTAGTTAAGATTTTCACCAGCATAGATCGGCTACCACAATTTACACGTCTTTCCAAGAAGAGTAATTGATACTCGTTTATGAGCATTGCAAGTGAGACTTTAAGAAGCAAATGCTGGAATTGTGTGCCACAATTTATAATAATAAACTGAAAATGAACTATATGCATTATTAGCGATAAAACTCAACAGATTCTATAATTCTCCGCCTAATTTTCTTTGGATAACAAATAAAGATAAATTATTAGATACTTCTGTATGGAAATACTAATCATGATACAGGTAAGTAAGTTACATGGCTCCAAAATCAAAGCATCAACACGCATCTAATGTTGACTAGATCCTTCTTTTCTGTAATGTGATATACATAAGTGATTACGAATTACTTGATTGACAAATTACAAATCAGCAATGAAAACGGGTGTGAAGAACTCATAATGCCATTTCAACTATGTAAAAGAAAAGTAAAGATTGCATATAATGAAGCTATAACTTCATTTAAGAACAAGTGTGTAGGCTCAAAATAACTTGCATCACTCAAACACATTATTCACCAAAAAAGCCCCTACCTTCCTCCTTTCATCCTGACGAAGCTTATGCTGTTGGCAGCAAAAGCATGCTGTAACACATCGAGGACATCATTCCAACTGGAAAAAACAAGAATCTTTGCCAGGGGATCAGTAGAGCTGATCCATAAGATTCTCCTTGTCACTGCTTCAATCTTCAAAATACAATGATGCATTGTGAGATAAAACATGCAAGTAATAACCAAACAGAACAGAAGAGAGCGCAAAACCAAATTTCGATGTATTAGTAACAGAGATTGATTTTAGAAATGCCACAGCAGATTGAATCAAAGAGGAAAGACTTAACTTTCACAAGGCAAGGCTGAATCAGAACATGCACAAGCTTAACCGGAATGCTTAACACCAGTCCGTGTGATTATTGTTACCTCATTAATAAAGTTGCAAGTGATAGTTACCTTCGTACTGTATGAACCTTGCACAGTTATAGAGGCTTCGGTTTTATCATAAGTGTGGCATGTTGCATCCTGTCTATCATCAGCAAATGCAATATTTCCAAAATCAGTGGCACGGCGGCATGTTGGACATATTACTCTATTATCATGATGAGATTTTGCAGGTGAAATCAGTCTTCTCTCAGTCATCGCAAATAAACCTGTGACAAAAGTAAATAATTTTTTTAGTTTTCAAGTAGCCTTGATTAGGTACACAAGCAACCGCAGCAAAAGAAAACCTTGAAAAGCTTCAACTCAACATTAGTATAATCTCATCAAACCAAAAATGTATTTAAATGTCATTGCCACTTTCCCACAATGATCTTAAAAATTACTTTACATTCAGATATCTCACGCAGGAATTTGTATTCATACCAAAGCATTCAACTATGTTCAATGAGGACAATTATGAGGTGAAGAAGTCCACCAAAGAACAACACAGAAATAAATGGGCCTATAATAAACTAAGGCAGAATGCAAAACTAACTGAGAACTACTTGTACCTTTACTGACTAGAGATATTTACTTGGAAATACATGGTTGAGAAAGTAGATATGCTCCAATCGTATGAATATATCTGGTATAGAATCTGTATATATAGTAATGATTGTATGGGTTTAACTGCACAATTTACTTCCTGGAAAGATTCATTCTACTAGTATAATTATATATAAAATACCCCACATTTGTCTTGGTTCCATTTATCAATTACATGGTACCATAACACTTTTTTCCAAATTCGAGGGAGACTTGCCCGTTTTGTTTTGGCTCATCACCAACTCTAGGAGAAATCTTGCTGCTGGATTCTGCACGTATGCATCACACACTCCTCTGCAAGTTTCTGCATGCGGTCAGCACATGAGCAATTGAGCTTGCATGGTTGGCCAGAATATGTTTTGACTTCTTTCATTGAGCTCATTTTGTCAGCTCATGGTAATTTTAGTGGTGACAGTTCTTGAAACTTTGTTACTATATTTGTTGATCAGTATGCCCAATTGCTTCAGCTTTGGTTAACAAATCACGATAAGTGTTCTATTTCAAAATCTTCAAAACGGATTAGTGATTATGGTGTCACATATCGCATGATAGGTGATTCAAGTCTATCTTTATATTTTAATAAACAAGCTACAACTCCATTTGAGTTAGTTCATTATGATGTTTGGGGGCCGTGCCCCATTTGATGAGAATCAAGGTGGTCCAAAATTGAAGAATTTAATTACGTCATTTGGGCTTAATTAAATTATTGAAGGGTCCAAAATTAAAGAATTTAATTAAGTTATCTGGACTTAATTAAATTATTGAAGTTGTGATTTATGAGAAATAATGATGTATCAAGATATTGTTGAAGAAAAGAGAATATTTGATTTGTCTTGATATATCTAGGATATTTGTTAGATTTGATTTTTAGCAAGATTTGATTTCTAGATTTGCAAGGATTTGATTTGATTTTCTAGTTTGATTAGGATTAGTTTTGTTTTTCACCCTATAAAAGGGCTTCATATTTTCATTTTAATTCAGTTTTCAGTTCAATAGTAATTTTGTGAGTTTATTTCTCAAATTCTGAAAGCTCTTGAATTTTTGTGGAGTACCTTGAAATTCAATATTGACTTACCAACCGGACTTTCACATCCGTTTGTGGCGTCTTCACTACATTCTTCATTGTTGAGGCGAGTTGCTTGTTGGGTCGTAGGGGTTCATTTTCGTCCTTGCCTACGGTTCTCTAAGGGTCGACTTCAAAGGTGTTGGATTTCCCCCATCTTATCAAGTTATCAGTTTGCTTCCGTGTCGCGTCTAAGTTGTTTCATTCGAGTTCCTGGGCTGCGATCCTAACCTTCCGGCAAAGATCATATCATTTCGGTATCAAGATCTTGGTCGTGTCCTTTTCTTTCCTTTCAATTCAATTTTGTAACGTGTCTTTCCTTTTTTTCTTTTCCTTTCAGTTCAAGTTAGTGTCTTGTCTTGTTTCATGTGTTAAAAAAAAATTGAGCCTTTATCATCCATCATCTTTTGTCTTCGTGTTTGCATATTAAGTCTTATCATTTGGTTTTTTTCTTTTTATTATTATTAAGTTTGAATTTTTCAATAATTATAGATATATATCATCAATATCTATCCATTCTCCTCCTTATTTATTCATATCTACTAATATCTATCCATATATATCTTATCCATATCTTTTCATATCTACCCATATTTCTTTCATTCATATCTAGGCATATCTATTATATCCATATATAACCATATATATCTCATTCATATTTATCCTTATATATATTCATTCATATCTATCTCATCCATAATTATTCATATCGTATTCATCCATATTTATCCATAAATTTATCATTATCTATCCCATATATATCTCATCCATATTTATCCTAATTAATCCATATCTAGCATATCATACTTTTCATCCATTCTTATTTCTAGAGTCATTCTATTTGAAGACCAAACTGAATATATGATGAAGGTTTTGAAAGCTGACTTAAGAAAGATGGCGCAGCCAGAGATGGAGAAATTGCATCAAAGGCTTGATGCATTGGAAGATGATTATTTGGGCAGCAAAAAGATGAGATATAGACAAGCAAGGTGGGAGCCTCAACCAGATAGTTTCTCCGCATTTGATAAGCTTCTATTAATGGTGGAGCAGGCGTTGGTGGCAACCAAGTCTAAGTTGTTGCCTGCTTCAGTTCAAGAAATCGAGGAAGAACATAGAGCAGTTCAGATACCATTGGAAGTTCCCGGTGGAGCATTGGTGGCAATCAAATCAGAGTCGATGCAGCCAATTCAAGAGATTGAAAAAGAGGATGTGAGAGTTGTTACACCCTTGGAGAGTCATATTGAAGACAATGCAAGATATGAGGTTCCGGCCGCACTCACTATCATTAACAGTCCAGTTATTTGATAAACAATAGCATTTTTCATCAAACATATTGTGTTGACATGCTGTCACAAATGGTGTTGTTAAATGAGAAAATAAACACCTTCAAACAGCTAAAGCCTTGTTATTTGATATTAAAAACCAACATTGTTTGGTTGATGTCGTCTCGAATGCTTGCTTTCACATTAATCTCGTGTTATCTTTAGTCCATTGCAGTGCCTCTCTACTTCAAGTTCTTTTCCAACCACAGTCATTATTTCTATTGCACTTAAAGTTTTTTGTTGGGGAACTTCATCCTCAAGTTACTAGGGTTACAAAGGGTGTCAATATTATTGTCCTGTCTTTGACAAGTATTATGCATCTATTGATGTTACCATTTCAAAACTGTTAAAGATATTTGTTAATGTATCTTTGTGATATCTTTTAGATTGTTAAATATATATATGTTCATAGGGATTGGATATGGTGATAAAGCCGCTTGATTACGTTTATAATGTTGTTTGATTGTTTTTATGTTGCTTGATTGTTTTTCAGTTGTTGCTTGATCATTAATTGCTTGATTGTGGTTTAATTGTTGTTTGATTAGATATCAGCCATTGATTTAATTAGATCTAATGGATGAGATTCACTCTAATTTTTAATATACTTATTTATTATCATATAATCACATCTCTATGTTCATAGGGATAGGATCCGGCGATAAAGCTGTTTGATTACGTTTATAATGTTGCTTGATTGTTTTTAATTATTGCTTGATTACAATGTTGCTTGATTGTTTTTCGGTTGTTGCTTGAGTGTGGTTTAATTGTTGTTTGATTAGATATCAGCCATTGATTTAATTAGATCTAATGGATGAGATTCACTCTTATTTTTAATATACTTATTTATTATCATATAATCCCATCTCTATGTTCATATATGCGTGATATCTTTTAAATTTTATTTTTCCTTTTCCTTCCTAGATTGTCTTACTTGTATAAATAGATGCATTAGTTTGATCATTAATACAACAACTACTACTACTTTTCTCCAATATGTCTCTATTACCATCTAACAAAAGCATATACCTTGCTCTCATGATTTTGCTCTTCATGAAGGGGAGGACACAAATTTCCTCGTATATATCATGTCTCCATTCATGATACTTCATCTAAGGCATTCACTAATGAAAAGGTGGAGACAAGCTATGAATACAAAGATGGAGGCCGTCCCCTCGCTCGGGGTGTAGTGGTTAGTTAAAGCACCTTGCCTGGACTAAGAGGTCACAGGTTCGAGCTTCCCCGGGGACATCTGGGTGTGTGAGTTTAATACATGTATTCCTATTCAAAAAAAAAAAAAGAAAGATGGTGGCCTTAGAGAAAAATGAAACATGAGAGTTAATGAAATTTCCTGAACAAAAAAAGGGCAGTAAGATGTTAATGGGTGACCATACAATGCAAGGTTGTAGCTTAGGGATACACACAAACTTATGGCATCGACTATCTTGAAACTTCTCCCATTGCAAAAAAGAGAAGTTTGGGGATTATTTTAATTGAAACCTAACTACGGTTGAGGTTACAACACTACGGTGCGAAGAATGCATCCCTGCATGGAAATTAAGAAGAATTATATGGATGTTCCCCTTGGTTATGGAAAAGATGGCCAAAGAAGCAAAATTTATATCAATGGTTCAAGGTGTATGCGAGTTACTATGGGCAAATATTATCTAAAAGACCTAAAGATTATCAAAGTTGTGTGAGATACATTATACTGTTGAGTCTAAAATGTAAAATAGCCAAAGCATATGAGAGATACTATAGGTACAAGGATTTTTAAGAGAAGTGGGTTTGAAGGTCTCAATACAATATCAGCTAAGTTACCGCGAGCTTAGTTGAGTGAGAATCATTATGCAACACAAATTTTTTATAATCTAGCCTTTCATGAGCAAACCAAACATATTGAGATTGACGGTCACACTTTGTTCATGAGAATGCAAGCGAGTGCAACACAGACCGCCGAAGATGATTCCAGCACCGGACACGAGGATGGCGATTCTAATTAAAATCAAATACCAAACAAAAACTAAAACAGAAATCAGTCCCATACCTAAACAAAATTCAACCGGTGGATACACGATGGCAAGGCGAGTGCAACACAGGTCACTGAAGAGTGTTCCAGCACCAGGCGCACCCTCACGCGCCGGTGGAATGATTCTTGCACAAAATTTTTTGCTGGTGAACTTTAGGCAATGGTCATAGAGACATTAACGTTGTGTCATCAATTGTTGATGCTCAAAAACGAAATGAGCACTATGTCCTTTCTTTTGACACAAAACTCAAAAAATAAAAATAATAATAAAAAATTTTAAAAAAAAAAAAAAAAGAGTTTATTATTTTCTGGAGGTTCTGACCCTAGGCAGATTTTACGCGAATTCTCTTAGCGAACCTTAGGACTCATTGCTCTTGTACGGTTGTACCATGTAATTGATTAATGAACCCAGACAAATGTGAGAAATTTTCTGCACATTATTGATCAAGCCGATACTCATATATATACAAGTCGGACAATCTACTCTAGATAGTAAATTAGTATTCTATTGACATGTAACATATACCATATGTAATCTTTAACAATGGCTTAATGTGGTCTGACTACTACATTTCCAAAAAAAAAAAAAAGCTTTTTCCATTTGAGTGATACCTCTTGTTCTCTACTTGGCTATCAACAAAGTCTTCCACCACAACCATGAAAGAAAGAACTCAGTATTAGGCAAATGTTTTCATTTTTCTTCTAGGATGTTAGTTCATAAATAATTTGGAATCTAATAATATTTTAACACTTACCTAAGTATTTGTGCATGCAGTTAGATGAGTTAGATGAAGTCCGATGACATCCATAATCTATCTAATTAAATGTCTTTAGCTATATCCCTTTATTTGTGAAATCCCCGATGCAGTTATATTCCAGGAACTTTATTAAGGTGTCAAGTTTCCTATTCCTACAGTAGAACGGTGTAGAATTACAGAAGGTTGACGTTTCATGACTAAAGTGTTACTCCCACTATTAAAAAGATACTAAGTCCAATCTTCCTTCAATAAATTGAATTTCTTATTCATCAAACTCTTGCTCACATACTTTGTGATGCCTGCTGCTTGGGTTGGACACATTTATCAGTCCTGAACCAGTTGAAATGCTTCATGTTCTAAGCATTGAACTCATTTACCAGTCCCGAACAAGTTAAAATGCTTCCTGTTCTAAGCATGTTCAGGATTCTGAGAAAAAAGTACTCAGGGAGTTTCTATTCGCACAACAATAATTTCTCCACACAAAATTGAAAAGGTAAATATTACATATTTTTTAACTTAAAACCCTTTATGCAAAAAAGAGATTAAAATTTTGAAAAAGAATTTGAACACAACTGATTCCCCTCTCTCCTCTCACTGTTCATCTTCCCCCACATTTTGACAAGGGAAACTGTTATCAACGGGAGCAAATATCTTCAGCAACAATGATTAAAGTATTTAACAAGCAATCAAGAAAAGTCTGCAATCACAAAAAGGAAATAATTTCGACGGTACATGATTTTCAAATTTTGTAGTTTAAGCAATTAACCCCCAACGACCCCTCAACCTCTGGTGTATTTCCCTCTCTCTCCACTGGTATAGTAAAATAGAATTTGGAAAGAAAAAGAACGAAAATGTAATTCAAACTGAATTAATCATTTTTTAGATTGAAAAGATGAGATCGAAAATCAATTTTTGAGCACTTTTTAGGTAGTTAAAATAATACTTTTCAAACCGCATTCAAGAATGAAGAAACTCACAATAATTTCACCCTGCTATATTATTTGAAACTCCAATGAAGGAATTGAAGAAGAAAAGTGGGGAGAGGGGAATGCCGCAGGAAGGGAGAGGTGGAGAAAATGGGGGTTAGGACCGTTAGGAGAGGGGGGAGAAGAAAAGGTCAATTGCGTCTAGTTTCTAATTACCTTTCTTATATCATAAAGGGTATGTCAATTTCTGAGGTGAAGTATTGAAAATAGAAACAACCTAATATTGACAAGCACCATCTTACGATGCATAGTGTTTGTTACTGAGAAGCAATATGGTATTAATCGCTTGTAAAATACTTAATGAGCTAGCTCTTCTTCATAAAGTTTCAGAAGATAAGAAAAGGCAAGCACCAATCCTGCATGAATAATGTTTACTAAATGAAAGAGGAACTGAGGAATGCGGTTGATGCAGACTTACATTTACAACAAGTGACATGGCCACATTGAAAAACCATTTTTTGACTGCCAAGCTGCTCTTGACAAACTGGGCATGACTCTACATCTGCTTTAGCAAATCCATTTTCCGAAGGTATTGTGACTCCAGCTGCAGTTGAATTAGCACATTCTGCTTCAATGTTTTGCGTAGATTGTACCAAACTCTGGCAAGCAAATAGGAACAATATACATATCAGTTTTTATAAATAAGAAAACAATATGCAAAATGAATATCATATGCTAATTATAGATGCACCATAACTGTATGACAACACTATTTCAAGAGAAAGGCATCTTCCTCGACTTATGTTAATAACTTTCAAGACCAAGAAACAACCAATCAAAGATATCATAAAATAAAGGGACATATAACAATTATCTTTTTTTTTACGTAAGGTAACCGGCAATCCAGTTCAATATCCAAAATCCCCATCGAGGGGCAGATGATCTTGACTAAATACAAATTCATACCTTTTTACCATTTAGGCATTGAAATTTCGAATACCAAAAAATGTCATATCTAGAATATATTTTGCTCATTTTTACTCGTTCTGGTTAATCATCTACAACAACTTATCTATAATCCTTATCTGCATAAATCAAAGTCAGCCCACCCTCCAGTGATTGCATGATGAATCATGATCGAACCAACATCCTAGCTACCATTAAACCAATGAAGCAAGAAATTTCTACAACATTAGATATTAACAAAACCATAGATGATAGTGACACAAAATACAGATGAAATAATTAACTCTAGTAGGAGATGTAGCAGGCAAAGGATCTACTAGGTACTTTCTGCATTGGATGATCTAGTTAAGTATCAGTATTCTCGCCATTGAAACAATTTAAAAACTTAATTGGAATAGAACCTTTCAAGTCTTTCAACAATCATCTAATCATTAAAATAATTATAGTTTGACATGACCTGTTTAGCATGTCATAGAGTCAATTTTGAATAGCATTGATATGTTAGTATGGAATACATGAGCACAAGAGTTGTGTTTCAGGAAGTTGATCATCAAAGCAGGGACTAAGAGAAAAGAGCTACAACTGAAGTGAGGTATACCTTCAAATACCGAAGTTGTCCTTTTATGCGGGACAATGAATCCAAAGCTAGAAATTTTTCACCAGAATTCTCAACGCTAGCTGTATCCAACTCTTCTGGGCTTAAAGCGTCAATGGACGAATCATCCTCGTTTTCTCTAAGGCGCAACCTTGAAGTAGCCATATTTATTTCATCATGAGCACGCAGAACATGTGCCTGACAGATAGCCAAAGACCTTGCTAGAGCATACTCCTTGCGCATCAACTGAGTAGAAAACAATAGGCAGAAGAAAGAGAACCAACAATATGAGTTTCCTATTTGTCCAAAATAAGCACATTATGAGAGAAAAACATCATGGAGGAATGGTAATGCAAAAACATGCAGCAAAATCTAGATAAGTTCTCCAAAAATCAAAGCTTAGTGAAGAAGCTTAAGCTATATCTTGGATTTTATGATGCAGAATAAACAAAAAACAGAGATGGGTGCCGTACTTCAAGAAGATCAAGCTGCTTTCTGGCTGCTGAAATTTTGTCTCTTTCTAAGAATCCCCGGCAGTTGTTTCTGATTATTGTCAGTGCAATCTCCAAATCAGAGGGTGACTTTGAGACCTGTGACAAAAATATTATTTATGAAATAATCTGCGTCTGTCTTCTAATGGCATACATACACACAATCAATACATCTATTTTCATACATTATATAATATCAAATTTTTGTCTTCTAATGGCATACATACACACAATCAATACATCTTTTTTCATACATTATATAATATCAAATAAAATTTGACAGACCAAGTAATGCAACATTATACCGTCACTTTCTCCATTGTTTCCCGCTTTTTTCCATTATCTAGGTAATCAGAAATCTTGTCCTCTCGTGACAAGTTCCAATAGAACTTATTCAAAGCAGACTGCTTTTTTTGCATAATTACTGCCTCTTCTACGGATGTAATCACCTCCCCGTTTTTACTTCTATTAAGACGGAACAGCCTAGCTTCATAAACCTGAAAAGAAGTGATAATTATGAAGCAAGTAACAAGGTTTACATAATAATATAGAATGAGACGAGCTATGAAAATTACAAACCTGAAATATTTCATCCAACTCACAATGTGTGCATGCAGAACCATCAAAATTAGTACACTTTTTACAGTATCTAACACGTATAACGTCCTCTTCTCTAGGACTTCCCATAGTTTGGTCAATTTCCAAGAGTCTATCCATTAAGGTCATTCTTGACTCTTCCAATGCATCCAAACCAGTTTGAATGTAATACCTTACGGTTGTTATACTGCGGAAGCTGTTTGAAACACAATATGGATGTTAGTGTTATATGATTTCAACATGTACCAATGCTATTTATAGTTGGTAAAGAATTCATGAAGCAATTAGTTTTTATGGAGGAGCGAAAATAGGAACAGAACATATGATCTATAAAACAGAAAAGTTTTAGTTTAGCTCCAGTTACTAAAAAACTAGTGGAAACTTTTGTTTTCTCATAAATAGCTTGCACATGTGAATATGGCAAAAAAGTTTTAACTCCAACTACAATATAAGGCAAAAAGAAAATAAGAAAATGCATTCATGAAGTCGATTAAGCTATCCATCCAAGGGTCATAACAAAGTTCAGATAGAACAATGGATTCAACAATAAAGATTAATGGTAAAGGACTAAAACTTTAAATTGTAAGAAAGAATGATTCTTCTTAAGATATATGAATTTATGTTCCAAGTTCTTCAAGTCCTTTTTTATTTGGCAAATTACTTCTATTTTCCCATTAATTTCTTTTATTTGCCTATATTTTAATCATTGCTTGATCCAATGGGTTCCTATTTTTTTACTTCCATCAGCTGTTAATGAAAACTATGGGGGTTTAACAACTTGCCCAACAGACATCGAAACAGCCAACTGCTACTCAGCGATAAAAACTAGGTGACCAAAACCAAACTAGCATTTGCAGTGGTTACCAATCACAACTCACAAACCAAAAGAAAATGGGGTCGAAAAGGAGAGCCAGGTGTCCCAACATTAGCTTCAATATGTTTTTTAGTTCTTCCAATATTAAATTCTTCATTCCAAGGAGAAAGACTATTAAAGTAGATAAAAAATAAAATAAAAATAAAAAGATACAAATGCCAGCTAAAAAAGTTATTTTATTGCATTCCCCTCCCATCACTATTATCGAAACATATAAAACAAAATGTATGCGAGAGAAATTAGTGTATATTATGCATCAACTCAAACCACATATTCATACAAAGACAACTCATCACCGTCTATTCTATATAGTAAATAAGGACCATATAATCACTACTCTATTTAATTTATTCTAAATAATATATATTCTAACAATCATATTATATCAAATAAATCATGCTCGAAACTCCTTAGCACTGAGCTCTAAGCAATTAAAAGATATAGCACTTCCTTTATCTCATGCTAGATCACAACCTAGTTGATACGCATGCATATCATAGAGAAGAAAGAGATTATACTTGGATTATGTTAGGGTTTTATTACATAGACATCTTTTATGCAATAGTTTGTAATTATTGTTAGAGCTAGATTATGATTCACATATGATTATATTTATTAAATTTTATTAGAAATAGATTATGATTTACTTACATGATTATCCACTAGTATTAGGAGTCTACACAAGTCAGTTATTCTCTAGAAATTATTTTATGTTATGTTATGAAGAATGAAATTATTTTTTTTAAGGGTAGAATGAAATTATTAATAATTTATGTTATGTTATGTGAAGAATGATTTCAGCAAGGCTTTCGTTAAGGATTTTTCAAGTCCCTCTATCCCCAAAAGGCTAATTTGACTCCTAAAATATTCAAACACCCCCCCCCCCTCAATAGTGGTTGCAAATTCCTTAATTTTGTTTATTCTTTGACAAACGTATTTGGGCTTCTTTGGATGTATTCTTTTATTTTATAGTTATTTATTTTCTAACTTGGTCTCGAGACTCAATCACCAATTCCACAAACTACTCAGTGTACTCTTAACCATTGCCATTCAAATGACTTTGAAGACCTTGAAATTCTCTATACCCTAGACAATGGCAATCTTATACCTAGATTAACAACAAAATCTCCCATATATTTAAGTGAGCGAGAATCATTTCCCCAAGGACAAATCCAACAATAGAAACAAAATTCCAATGAACAAGAACACCCCAAATGAAT
This sequence comes from Plectranthus barbatus, assembly GCA_026898455.1. NCBI lineage: Eukaryota > Viridiplantae > Streptophyta > Magnoliopsida > Lamiales > Lamiaceae > Plectranthus > Plectranthus barbatus. The sequence continues at coordinate 21,838 of JAPKLW010001541.1, read as the reverse complement.
AAGGAATAAAGGAAATAATATTAAATAGCAATAAAACAGTCTTAACAAGAAAACATAATCATGGTCCCTTAGTCGCTGATGCTATTCTCCAGCACGAACCATTCAAAACTACTCAAGACCATAAATAAGGATTAATAGACCAAATCCTAATCTAATTAGAATACTTAATTGACTCAATAACTAAATAAAATAAACCATTGAAACAACTATCAACTAAGGAATAGAAAAATAAAATGCTTCGAGTACGCCGACATGCATAGGCAGGCAAATCAGTTCTATCATTCAAACAGTACAATAATTATCCCAAAGATGTCCACAGAAGTATGTTAGTGCAAACCACAAAATTCAAATTTTCAGAGACCTGATGATTAGTATCTAATCGTGGTAAACAGCATTTCAGAAAATTCAATATCGCAAGCAACAAAAAAAAAAAGGTAAACTGAAAAAGCTTTGACAAGGCTATGGCAAAGAGAGCTTGCACAGTATGAATGGGTATGATCTAAGTACATCACACCAGGATGAGAAACTATTACTAACCAGGCTGGAATCCTTGATTTATTGTTCAAGCTCCCAGAGAGCGCTTCTCCTATTTTTTGGATCAACAAACTAGATAAATCCTTGTTTTGCTCAATGTGATGCAGGGCATCTAGCCACCAAGTGATAACCTGATGTTTCCTTTTGGTAAAGGCTTCGCAGACCTTCAGAAAATATGGATAGTCAGTAAGAGAATATGAACTGCCAACAGCAGGAGAAATAAGTGATGGTAAACCAAGCAGGCAAGCACATCAAGATAAGAAAATGAATCCCAGAAATGAAGTTGTTTAATATGACATGTAGATTTAGGATTTCTCCAAAACAACAAACCTGTTCATATGACCTCCTGAACTCTTGTTGAGCAAGGGTTAACTTTGAAGTAAATATTGACAAGAATTTCTGTTTTAAATCCTCACATGTTATTCTCAACGACCGAATATAAATTGATATATCAGGCTGCATGCCAGAATCTGTTTCACAACTTCTCAACAATCTTGATGGAACATTAAGCAAATCATCAGACATTACACTTTCTTTCCTTTCAATAGCATGAGAAGCTTTCTCGTCAACACCAGACTCAAATAATTTCTCACAGTTTCCAAAATCATACTTATCTTGCAAGCTATTCTTAGCGAGCAGCAATGCTTCGGCAAGGTTATGATGAATGTGAATATTCAACAGAGGATCTAAGCGGAAATCTTCATAGTGCTTTTTAACTAGATTGAGTGCCTCTTTATACAATGACACAGCTTGAGGAAAATCTTGCTTGATCATAGATATACCAGCAAGTCCATTCAATGCAACAACTAGTTTTCTGAGGGCTTCCTCACCTTCTACCTTTGTCTTTCCAATAAGAACCTGCAGAAATGGGACCAAATTAATAAATATACAGCACTAATAGGCAGGTTTCTACAATGATAATATTTACTCACAGTAAACGCACCAACAGTATTTCTTCCATAGTCATTGGAGACTTCTGCAAAGAACGTAGACCAGAACTTCCCACTTGAGGATGACAGCAAGCTTGACGAAGCTTTAGGAGTGAGTTAAACAGCTTGGAAGCTTCAATGTTGGTGATATAGGGTTCAGTTGAAGCATTATTTGACATGGAATCTGGACATGAATATTATTAGAATCAGATTATTTGGAATTGAGAAAGTGGGAAAATGTGTGCAGAACTAAGATAACATTCAGAACATGCCGGCGGTTGCAATGACAACTCCACTAATGCTCTTGGAGTTTCCATTTGGCTTTATCGCCATGGGAAGTTGAGTTCATCTGTATTGGATCTTGAGGTTCAAATTTTGGGAGTTAGGTTTAGGCACAAGGAATCCGGAGAGAGCAGCAAGGGGGTTTTTGCCAGATACTACTTCATTGTTGTGCATTTTTTTTTTTTCATCCTTTTAATTTCTTTTTTTCATTTTTCCTCTTCTAGCTAAACTTGTTCCATTTCTTTCCTATCAATTTTCACGCACTGTTTTTCTTATTTTATGCATGAAATATCCTGCTAAATATACAATTCTGCATTATTTAATTCAACTTTTGTTAATTTTTCAATTGTATAGATTTTGTTTGTTTCATACAGTGTAATACAATGAAATAACATGAAGATTTTGAAGGGCATGCAGTCATATCTACATCTTCAAAAAAAAAAAAAAAGATCTCCTTTATCTAAAATAATTATTCACCAATCACACTAGTAGGACTTTTAGCTTATTCACTAAAATGAGGTTTTCTAGTAAATAAAGATAGTATATGATACAAAATATAAATAATAATGATGAGTACATGAGTGGGAATGAACATACAGTTGCTTTTGGGGTTTAGGATTGTGCAGATGGGTTTACAAGTTGGTGGATTTTAACCTTTGATGTGGCGCCACCAGGTGCAAGATTGCAGGCACCCTTATGCTTCACAAGTTCTCATAAAAGATAATACAAATGAAAATTACGTACCTGCTGTTTTTTTCTTTTCAGCATCTTCCTTAAAACTTTCAACAACTTCACGGGCATCATCCACACAAGTTTCATGTTGCCTCTGGTAGAAGTGCTCTTCAATTGGTGAGAAAAATAGCCAAGAGACAAATTCCTCCTGAGGAGGAAGTTGTAACTCATCCCAAACATGCGCTTTCGAAGACCTCCACATAAGTTGTTTGAAGAAGTTATGAGTGAAAGCCATAGCTCCAGCATCTCCCCTCTGCAAAATTAAAGCAAAATAACAAAACTGCAAAGCAAAATCTTGGCAGCAAGGAATTACTACCACGAGATATTCATAAGAAACAAACACAACCAAGCTCAATATAATGCACACACATTAAACACTAGTAATGTTTTAACACTGGATTCAAGCCTTCCAAGTCCTTTAACAGATGTAAAAAAGGTAGATCAAAGAAGAGAAGAAGAATCTGTTTTGATTCTTTTCCAAATAATCCAAGCTATCAACCATGTGCAACTTTAAAACCAACTGGGGTTCACCAATTGTCACTTTCTATATTTCCAGTCTCTGATAAAACTGGATTACCACATTGTTAGTAAGAGAATTACAACGCCTTGATTTTCAAGTATGTAATATCTTTTACATCAAATGCAGTTTCACAACTGTGTTTTTAATGTGATGCGACGCATGTCATACTGAGATGTCTAATACAGTGAAGTGTGAAGGATCAAGGCCTTCTTACATGTGCATAACGCTAAAACAACCATCAGCATAGTATCTAAATCAATTTTCATAAGGTGTGCCAAATAGTGTATAGCAAGTATGACATCCATCAACTTATGAAAAACCTCAATATCACACATATCAACAATTATCATTAAGAAGAATCAGCATCATAAGATTTTTCACACCTCATACGGAATAGAAATAACATCAGTCCACCATCGTAGAACATCAAAAGGACTTGATCCAAGGAATCTCAAAAGCCCAAATAGATCATCGAGTTTTCGTTGTATGGGAGTCCCTGTTATACACCAACGATGTTTTGCATGCAAACGCAATGCCAGTTCGGTAGCTGCTGCAGCATTACCCTCCACCATTTGAGCTTCATCCAAACATATTCTCCACCATAAGACTCTGGTTAGAAGAGTAGGAACAACAGGGTATCTGTGAAATAACCAGTGAATGAGGCAATCAACAAAACCTTAATACCAAGGGAAGAAAAGTAATTTCCAGTCCTTAAATTGAAAGTTAACAGGAATAAAGAAGATATTGGAAGGCTAATGTGGAAAAGTTGGATGATGTTTATTTACCAAGATTCTTTATTTTTACTCTTTATAATATTGGCTTTATAATATTTATTTTATCCATAGATTAGAAAAAATATAGAAAGAAAGACAAAATTGTTTGATAACTATTGCAAATACCCATGTTCTAAACAATCTATTTCCTAGGCTGAGGGCCTGAGTTGGGATATATTAAGAAGAGAGGCTGTCATAATTAATAAAATGCTTTCGGCGGCAAGGAGATGACATTAATCCTTACGGATTAGTCAGGCAGTTAGAGGCTGGTCTGTTATGATGTGGGATTTGTCCCACATTGGATTCACACCCCAATGTGGATGGGTATACAAGTGGAGGGTCAATCCTTCACATTTGACCACGGTTTTGGGTGAAGTTAGGGCTCCCTACTTATGTGCCTAACAATTTGGTCCGACCTGCCGGATCGTTTCCGCCGGAGATGACTGCCACCCGTTCTGCAAACGAGCGACTGCAGAAGTTGGAGATGGAACAGGAAGCGCTGAAAGGAGAGGTGCACACAGTGAACAAGAAATTGGACGGACTTACAACAGCCATGGCTGAACTGACACGCATGATCGCGAAATCTGGCGAAAGACAAGCTGCGATTGATGTGGAGGCGACGGCGGCATCCAACGTTGCTGCTTCTGAAAGCGTGACAATTGAAGTTATTCGGACTGCGCTGCCTTCAATCCAACTACCTTCATTTGAGGGGACTGATCCGATTGGTTGGTTGCCTCGCGCCAATCAGCAATTCCAGTTACATGGAACCAGGCAAGATGCTAAGATTGCCACAGCTGTAGTGGCCATGGATGGGCCAGCCTTGTACTGGATTTCTTGGCTTAGGTCCCGCAAGCCCGAGTTGAAGTGGGAAGAGTTCTCACATGCATTGGTGGCACGTTTTGATACCCGGTTCAAAGGTGATCCTTCTGAGCGTTTGGCTGATGTGAAGCAGACAGAGACAGTAGAGGATTATGTGTCATGGACTGTCCGATGGCAAGTCAGGTACCCGGACTGTCCGATGCTCACAATCTTGGGTACTTTATGAAGGGATTGAAGGATACCATCAGGAGTTCACTTCGCCTCCCGCACCCGGCTGATTTTGGAGACTGTCATGGAACAATCAAGGGACATTGAGGACCATTTGTTGATACAAGGTGGTGGACGATTCTGCAGAATACGGTATCTGTGGGGCAGCGGGCGAACGCGTTCTCCAAACCCCTCATTTCTCCGACTAACCTTATCGGATCTAACAACTCTGGAAAGATGGTGCATAACTCTTCTAAGTTATCAAGCAGCTCGTCTACATTCAGTCTGGGGCTTCAGGGTTGTCCACGGCACGAACTCATTTCACTCGATTCTCGCTTCAAGTATTAGCGGATCTAAGGGCAAGGGGCTGTGTTTTCGCTGCAGGAAACTATATGTGTCCAGATATTCATGCTCTATGAAGGAGTTACGGGTGATGGTAGCTGAAAAGGATGAGATAGTGGACCTCCAACAATGTGAATATTTGGAGTCGTCGGCTTTGGAGGAGGAATTGACTAACCAAAAAGAAAATTCTGAAGCCTCTACTCCATGGCTGGAATTTCAAGCCCTCATACTATGCGCCTATATGGAGTGATGTTGGGTCGCACCGTAACGGTACTAATTGATAGTGGTGCTAGCCATAATTTTATTTCCTCTTCCCTTGTTACTACCCTGCAGATACAACCTGACAGGACAGACAGGTTCGGGGTCCAGTTAGGGGATGGACGTCGGCAAGAATCAGAAGGGGTTTGCAAGGGAGTGGAAATTGTTTTACCAGGCCGTGAAATCAGGGCTGATTATTTTGTGTTTGTGTTGGGAGGAGTGGATGTGATTCTTGGTGTGGCATGGCTTGCTAAACTAGGAGATGTGAGCGCGAATTGGGATACACTGACAATGATATTCCAATGGCAGGGCAGCCAGGTAGTTCTCCGAGGGGATCCAGCCCTTTCTCGTCATTTGGTGGTACTGCACACTTTAATCCGAACCCAAAAGATAGATTTCTGGGCGGTAATCTTGGAATCGGAACCAACCAAGCTCTTGGCACCAGAAGAAGACAATTTGGCAAGAATTCTAGATAAGTTTGGAGAAGTGTTTGGTGATCCCAGGGGCTGCCACCTCGGCAAACAATTGACCATCGAATTGAGTTATATCCAGAAACGAGGCCGGTGTCAGTAAGACCGTATCGGTATGGGTATATTCAAAAGGATGACATCGAGAAATTGGTGAATGATATGCTTCTAGCAGGAATTATTCGTCCAAGTTCAAGTCCTTTTTCTAGCCGGGTACTCTTGGTGAAGAAGAAAGATGGGAGTTGGAGGTTTTGTGTGGATTACATGGAGTTGAACAAAGTAACGGTGCCTGACAAGTACCCAATACCTGTAATACAAGAGATGTTGGATGAATTAGCGGGAGCGACAATATTTTCTAAAATTGACTTGAGACCTGGTTACCATCAGATTAGGGTCGTAGAGCAAGACGTCCATAAAACGGCATTCCATACACACAGTGGCCACTATGAGTTCTTAGTGATGCCGTTTGGATTAACGAATGCACCCGCCACATTCCAGTCCATCATGAATGATCAATTTCGGCCATACCTGCGGCGATTTGTATTGGTTTTCTTTGATGATATTTTAATTTATAGTTCATCGTGGCAGGATCACCGCGCACATTTGGAGGTAGTTCTAAAGGTGTTGAGGGAGCACCACCTAAAGGCGAATCGGAAAAAATGTGCTTTCGGGTGCCGTAAGGTGGAATATTTGGGTCCCGTAATTTCTGAGGAAGGCGTGGCGATGGACCCAGAAAAGGTGCGTGTTGTATCCGACTGGCCTCGACCACGCTCCGTCCAAGAGGTCAGGGGATTCCTGGGGCTAACAGGATATTACAGGCGTTTTATTCGGGAGTATGGCCTCATTGCAAGGCCGCTCACTGAACTATTGAAGAAATCTGCACCAGTGAGTTTTGTTTGGTCTTCGGAAGCGGAGACAGCCTTTGTAAATCTGAAGAGGACACTTACTGAGGCCCCGGTATTGGCTATGCCACAGTTTGATTAGACATTCATTATAGAGTGTGATGCTTCCGGCACTGGAATTGGAGCTGTTCTTATGCAGGAGCGACGCCCCATTGCCTTTTTCAGCAAGTCACTGGCAGATCGCACACTTTCTAAATCCGCCTACGAAAGGGAAATGATGGAACTTGCTTTAGCTGTGCAGCATTGGCGGCCATATTTGTTAGGCAGGAGGTTTGTAGTACGGACTGATCATCGGAGTTTGAAACATTTGTTAACACAGAAAATTGTGACTCCAGCACAGCAAGTCTGGATTGCAAAGTTACTCGGATATGATTTCACAATAGAGTACAAAACAGGGCGGTCAAATGCTGCAGCTCATGCTTTGTCTAGACGCGAGGCTGAATCCTCGTTAGCGGCGTTGAGTGTGCCAAAATGGATGGAGCTCGCAGATGTGGAGGAGGAACAACGACGTGATGTATACATTAGCGGTATTATACAAGAGTTGGCTATTAATTCAGAGGCTAAGCTGAGAGGCGGCAAGCTATTCTTTAAAGGGAGATTAGTTCTAGCCGCAGATTCACCAAGGATCCCTCGTTTGTTGCAGGAATTGCACGACAGCCCCTCCGGGGGTCATGCTGGAGCATTACGCACCTACCGCCGGTTAGCTTCAAATGTTTATTGGAGAGGGATGTGACGACGGGTCCAGCTCTATGTTTCTGAATGCTTGGTTTGTCAAAAATTCAAATATGAAACCATGTCGCCAGCGGGTTTGTTGCAGCCATTACCTATACCGAATCTGGTTTGGGAAGATGTTTCAATGGATTTTATCACATGTCTTCCTAGGGCTTCTCTTCAATCATGGTCGTGGTGGATCGGTTATCCAAATATGGGCATTTCGTGGCATTGAAGTCTCCAATTACAGCCCGCTCAGTGGCAGAAGTATTTGTTCGAGAGGTGGTTCGGCTGCGTGGAATCCCACGGTCCATTGTGAGTGACAGGGACCCTATATTTGTGAGCGCCTACTGGAAAGAGTTATTCAAATTATCGGGTACAACACTGAAATTCAACTCGGCATATCACCCAGAAACCGACGGACAAACGGAGGTTTTAAATTGTATTGTTGAAGCCTATTTGCATTGTTTTACTTCAGATCAGCCAAAACAGTGGTTGCGATGGCTAACTTGGGCGGAATATTGGTATAATACTGCCGTTCAGACAGCGGCCAAAATGACACCATTTGATGTGGTATATTGGCGAGCCCCTCCCTCTATTAAACGATTCTTACCAGGCGAATGCAGAGTCACCGCGGTGGCTGACGTATTGGGGGGGCGAGATGTGATGTTGGCACGTCTGAAACATAATCAGGAAAGGGCGCAACAGCGCATGTCTGATCAAGCTAATAAACATTGTCGTGATGCATCCTTTCAGGTTGGATATAGAGTATTTTTAAAGGTCCGTCCGCATAGACAATTGTCAATGAATCGACAGTCACATCATAAACTGTCAGCGAAGTTTTACGGCCCATTTTTGGTGGATGGAAGAGTGGGACAGGCCGCGTATAGATTAAGGTTGCCACCATCTAGCCGAATTCATCCCGTGTTTCATGTGCCCCAGTTAAAAAAAAGGTAGGGGATCATCCCGTTGAGGAGAGGTTACCGGAAAGCCTGGAACTACCAGTGAGCTTCGTATATAAACCTGAAGACATTCTAGAGCGAAGAAGTATACAAACTGCGACAGGGGAGGAGGAACAGCTGTTGGTAAAATGGGTGGATCAGGATGTGGATGAGGCAACGTGGGTGGCAGCAGATGAGTTTAGGAGGCAATTTCCAGACTTCAACCTTGAGGACAAGGTTGCTTCGGTGGGGAATATAATTGATTGAGAGCACGATCAAGGCCACGAGTTGGAGGAGGGTCTGGAACGCCCATTGCTTGTATATCGACGACGGAAACGGACTTGAGTCCACTTGCGTGGGCGAGAATTTGAGTCTGTTATTTAATTGTGTTTCAGTCTAGGTTTAAATAATAAGTTGTGTTATGTTTGGTAAGTTTATGAGGGGGCGGTATTTAAGTTGTAACTAGGGCAAAACAAAAGCATCGAATTATTATTGTGAAATTGGAGTCTGGCGGCTATTGGGCAAACGGTGTTTTCCGTTTAATTGTTGATCTTAGTTACTGCTCTTAACAATTTGGTCCGACCTGGGGAGTAGACGCACCGGGGGCATGAGTGCCGAGGGGGCGAGGAGGCCCCGTCGTGGCGGTGAGGCCCCGCTCTCCCATCCGTGGACGTCCGGTTTGAAGGGAGATGGATTGATGTGGGATTTGTCCCACATTGTATTCACACCCCAATGTGGATGGGTACACAAGTGGAGGGTCAATCCTTAATGTTTGACCATAGTTTTGGGTGAAGTTAGGGCTCCCTACTTATGTGCCTAACATGGTCATTGGAGGTTCATACTATCTGGAACTGAAAGACAGTATAGCCTATTTACCTATCTACTGGAAGTATTTTTTGAAAGCAGCACCCCAATGTTATGATAACATAGAAGTGTGTTTTTATTCTTCCTTTTTTATCTTAAGAATTATCTATCATCAACTAGGGCAGTGCCTAACCTAAGTGCTCAAAGATTACAGAATATAAAGATGATTGCCTTATGCATTTCTGCCACCAGAAAATGTGAAACCATATTATTACATCAATAAATTGAAATCAGATAATGACTCCTGCAATGTGATCGGGGCACCAGGATGTGAACAGATGGATCTATCTTCAGTTTTCCTTACATACATGTAGCATTAGCACACTGCAAGACTGATGACATTTAATCTGATCTAAGAATAATGTAGATTTCAAGAACACAAAGAATACTGAGAAAAAGAAAACAGTCGAGAAGTGGGGGCACAACTATTAAATGGAAACACACACAAATGCAGTCATAGAAAAACCACCAGAGTTATGAGACTAATGAAGAAAATCTCACAAATACCAAATGACAAGAGGGTATTTGATAAAAATAAAACAACAATACATATATCCTTATATCCTTCAACTAAGATGCAGCTCAAGATCATGAGCTGCTCAGAGCATATATTCCTAAATGGTGTGGAAAGAAGCTAGGCCTTTCAACAAACCTGTGCCAAAAATTACCTCTTCTTGTATCTCATAAAGCGTTGATCCCCTTCATGTCTCTCAGAATCATGTGGCAAATCTTCTTTTAGAATATCATAAGTTGTCAAGACAATGTCAGCATTGACAAGTTCATCTATACCAATGACAGGTTCAACAGAGAAGGAAGTATGTTTGACTCCTTCATAAATGCATATCCTCAAAGAGTGAGGATTTGTATGTCTGTTCAGGAAAGTGAAGACAACAAAATAGAATATAAGTTAAAAACAGAAAGCAAAATAAAATCAAATTACCAATCAAATGTTAAAATTTTCCTAGCTTACAGCTGAGGAAAAAACTAATACATGATCTTAAAGCTCCTTGAGCAATGAGCATCAAAGACAGAGGAAGACAATGTATTCCACATACAGCTTAACTTAATGAAGAATTATAAACCAAATGCAAACAAGGTATCAATTTCAGGAGAAATGTGTAAAGGTAGAATACACAGTACATTATATCCCAAAAGTTGCTGTTATATTGAATATACTCCATAGATGCACAGGCAACCAAAGAACAAAACAGTTACCGAAGAATTTCTGCATGCCACTGGAGCAATATTGGAGTTGGACAAACGATAAGAGTTGCACCTGCAGCAATCGGAGATTCTGTGGCCTGCATCAGCGATGAGCATGTCTGACATATGTGCTCACCATCCATCTCAACTAATTCAGCATCATTCTTTCTTTTTCTATTCCTCCCTGAGTTTCCAACTGAAACCTCCTCACATTTCGCTCCACCACCAGCTTTCCCAGATTTTGAAGTTTTTCTTTTAACTGAATACCCAACACAATCTGCATGTTGCCAAGCATCACAAAGGTCACATTGCACCCACAGACCTTTATACTTGTAGCTCTCAGTAACAGCACCGCATAAGCACTCAACCCGCTCCCTTTTGAGTCTTTTCAAGTTATGATTTTGAGGTCTTTCAACTTGAATTGGGTTATCATACCCAGGAGCAGATTCAGATGATGGCATCCGATGAGAAAAAATACACGCCAGCACCTCAATAGTTTTTCCAAGGCCCATCTCATCTACATTTTGGGATTAACAATATCACAGCAACAACAGCAGACCCATTAGTCATCTAATTTTCCATCGGAAGTACCAGATTTTACATTGTAAAGTAAAAGTTGCACGCTTGAATGCAGATGCAGTACAAGTTGAAGAGCTAAATTATTTATTAATAAGAAACATGGAAATTGCATTCAACAACGGGAAACTGTTCATGACTCATCCCTTGAATTGAGAAGCACCCAATTAACGTACAACTCCAATCTCTAGCTAATTCTGAAACACAAGGTCCTTAAATATTTTGATTTGAACCCATCAATTGACCCTTCACTATGCCTGATTTAAAAAATACTATCTGACACCTTGTTTAAGGATTTCCTTTCAAGCCAAGCAACCAATCCCTCTTAAAACTAGACCATTTTTATTTACAAATCCTCCAACCTGACAAAAAACAGATGGTTGACTGACTGAACGTAGAAGATACACTACAAGTTTAACTTTCTCTGCACTCTGTGCCATATAAAGAGAAAGGGTTCAAAATAAATTTGCAAAAAGATAGTTTTGATCTTTAGACTGCTACCTTTACAAGATGTACAAATTGTGAGAAAGAGATGCATGAGAAAATGCCTTCATAATACATGACAGGTGAGCAACTCCATGACCAATTAATATGAAAATAATTGCTCATACCTGGGTATTAGAGCCTTACAAATAGATTTAAAGAAAGGAAAAGGATATGATCATTAGGAAAGAAAATTCACTAAGAGATCAAATTATCAATGAACAGAGCAAATGTTTTACAGAAGTTACATGTTTCCCGAAGATAACTCATCAAAGCCACAGTCATGATTCTTTACATGCATGCCAATATTTTCTATCGTAAACCAAAATAACATATTAACAGGAAAAAAACAAGAAAAAGAAAAAGACTCGCGATTGGAGTACAGAAACATTAACTCATTTTATGACCATTGAGAATGCTAACTTACCAGCAAGAATTCCACCAGAAACATATGATCTGCGGCAGGTAGCATGTAACGAGACATTTCCACTGCGCATAAATTACAGCTCTCATTAAGTATACTTGCAGTACATAAACACAAAAACGAAAAACAAAAAAGAAATAGCATAGAGATTACTTGCCTCAAAACATTTTAAAAGCCTAAAGTATGACATTTTGTAATTACAAAATAAAGGAAAAGTGCAAACTACTTACAGGTGAGCATGAAATGTGTAGCCAAATCACTTGACTTTTTTAAATTGAAGAATGTCATAGATAGAATGTTTCAGAAAACAAAATTACCATGCTTCTGTAGATCATAGACTCATAGAGATACATACAACCTACCTTAATCAAATCCCAGATCATGCAGACCTATAGACAATGTGTTTATGTTCCACCATGTCCTATACTTGAAAGTTCATGTTTCGAGGAATCATGATAACTCATCAATAATTATATTCATAGAGATTCTACAATTTTCTTTTGAGGACAATCGTCATAACTTCTGCTTGAGTTGGTATGGTAAGAATGGACCACGACTAGACCTTGGTCCATGATTTGAAACCAATTGATAATGGTTTCGAACTATAATGAGGTTTGAGCCATCTCACGATGGGGTGCAGATTTGTTATGATATATCCCACATATTGGATCCACATGAAAGTGTGGATGGGCAAAGTAGTGGGCTCTATCCTTAACCATTGAGCATTGCCTCAGGATAAGTTAGGGTGGGTTTTCCAACTTAATATGCCTAACAATTTCATGTAGCCTGCCAAATATACACAAAATTAAGGAGCCCAATCTAATTCCAAACCGATGTCAATGATTAAGGATCTAACCCCACTTATATATTTATATGCCTTTATGTAGATAAAAGATATAGCACCATTTAAATATCGATACTCACTTTCATCCGGATTTAAAGTAGAGCATCATATATTCATAACAATCCATCCCTCTTCCAAGCTAAGCATTCATAGCCAACACACTCCATGAAAACTCATACCAAAACACACATTCACGCGGCAACCCATCGTTAGCCCACATCTGAGAGGCAACCCCTAAGACCACACATCAGATAGTCTCGTATGTGGTATGTCCTGAGTGCCATACTCCAAGTGACTATCGATACCAAATTCCACATCCGCATGGCATCCCGCCTTTGCACCCACATCCATGTGGAAACCTTGGACCCACAGGGTAACCCCCTTCCATGGTATGTCCGAGTTCCCCCAATTATATGCCCATCCACACTTTTATATGAATCCAATGTGGAATATCATAATGGCTTCTTAATTAGAAGTGCAAAACTTTAAATATCGAATATAGGATGTAAAAAATGTCATTACAAACTTACTCCTTCAAGATGTGGCAATATGTTATTTGTAGAGCATGGAGTTGGTACTCAAAAGACACATGAGTAGGGAAATCCATCAAATCATTAAAAACCTTTTATGTTTGGTTCTTTGATTAAATATTTTGTTTATCATGATATCAAGCATGTGTATGGAGTTTCTAGAACTACAAAAATACCCTTCCCAAGTAATTAAAAAAAAAAGGTAACAAAATTATGCATTTACTTTTTTCTTAAGATGAAGAAGAGAAAGTATACAATTAATTAGTTTTCAGATAATAAATTGATTTATAAAGAAAATAAACAATATAACAGTTGCTTATCATTGTGATAAAACTGATTCCTTAGTGTTAGAATCCACTCATCCTTACAAAATCGGCTTCTAAAGAAAGGGATAACTCAACATTATAAGGTGGTTCAAACCAATTTAACCAGCCATGTGCGATACTTAACACACTCTCTCCCACACAATGTGGAACTATTTTATACCTCGAACCACTGACAAACACTATTGGGGCAACCATCATTCTCACTGGGTTGTCTCAATTAGGATCACACATCCTTCCAAGACCGACTTTTAAGAATAGAGAAATCTCTCCATTATAAGGTGGTCCATACCACTTTAACCAACCAATGTCGAATATTTAACACACACAACATATATTATACAAACCAATATTTGAGAACAACACTTTCAAAGTATCTAAATCAAGATGATTTTTGTCATTATTGACATTAGTAGAAGAAATTCCTTTGAGAAATGAGGAACATACCTAAAAGGATTGTAATAAATTCTTCTAGATGTGTTGATCAAATTTAGAGGCATACAAAGAGGAGAAATAATCTGACTTCTTTCGATGCCACCTAAATGCTCAAAATCACCTTTCTCTCGCTTTACCATCCAATAAGCTGCACGGCGCTGATATGGTCGTAGTTCAGGGAGCAAGTCTGGAAGCCGATCCTCCAGCATTGGTTCTTCCCTATTGCAAGAATAGCAATCATGTCATCTTCAGATGAGATGTTCGAGAAAAAAAATAAAACTAAAATCATCATGTAAAGCAAGCTCAACTTTCCATGAATACTTACTTTGATGGCTTAATAGCTTCATAAAAGCTGGAGACTTCAAACTTCACTTGTTGTCTTGATGTATAGGGATCGCCATTACTTAGAAGGGGCTCTACCTCCATAAATTTAACACCATTATATCCATATCTAGCTTCGGAAGTCATAACTTCAGGCCGCAGCCATGCCATAACATTCATCAAACTTTTCTTCCAGAGCTGCCTTGTATTATCGAGTAGGGTTTCACACTCATCAAACACACGGCGGAGAATCTCTACCCGGATAGATATGGATGACATGCCCTTGGAGAGCTCAATTCCTACAACCGGCCTAACAGTCAAGAACTTCAAACTAGCCAAATGAACAAGACCTGTAACCCCTTCATCCGTTCCATCCACAGTACCATACACCATTACCACATCCCTCTCTGTTCCCTCAACCGTGCATTTCATCACAAACTGCAAAGATATATCACTCTCGGACAAAACCGGCCAATTCCCTAATTTCATGCGAACAAGATGCCCATTAACATTGCTCAATTTAAACCTCAAGGAATACTTAGAATCCCTGTAAAACTCCTCACTCAACTTGTAGCCGCAAAACTCCTCGCTCACCATCAAATTCAACAGAACAATTTCAGAGACATCATAATGCTCTTCAGAAACCCAACTAGACCTCTCAACTTCAACAAAAAACGGTTCTTCCGCGTCAACCTGTTCATTTTTTCCCTGTTGTACAGATTCAGAAGACGGCCCTTCCACCACTCCCTTAGTCTTACGCGGCCGAATTTGCTTCCTCCTACCCATGACTACACAACAACAAAATAAACTCATAAACACATAACAAAAACAGCTAACTGCAAGCTTAAGTTCTAGCAATGAATTCCATGTAGCAAAAATTGACTCATATAACAAGTGTGAGTGGGATAGTGTGCAGATATAGGAATTCTATAATGCTATGTTTGGAGAAAAGGTAAGTTTTAAGAAGTAGAACCTATAATTTATCAAGCGGGAATTGTGTGGATAACCCAAATCTGCTGACTTCTCTACTTTCATACGGCGGCGACGGTGACTATGTCGGTCGCGGTAATCGAAACAACTTCATACAAATTTCCAGTGGCATTCATAATGTTCTTAATTTCGGGAATTTCGTGAAAGAAATTTATGGTAATGCGAATTTTATTTAGAGTTTTTGTGCTAAAATTGTTTTCGAGTGATAAATTTGGGAGATGGTCCAAAGTACCCATAATCGTGAAAGGGTATATTATTGATCTTCATATATATATATATATATATATATAGAGGAAGGATCATGTAAAAAAAATTTCACGTGTGAGAAAAAAGAATGAATCATGTCCATTAGATCTAAAAAATTCAATGGTTGATATTGAATCAAGCAACAACTAAAACGCGATGAAGCAACAAAATAATCAAGCAACAACTAAAGCACAATCAAGCAACGACCTTAATACAATCAAGCAATGCTGTGAATGCAATCAAGCATCTTTCTCATTTTCTCACGTTAAGAGTTTTCTCACTGGATCCGCTTCCTATATATATATATATATATATATATATATATAGGAGTGTGATCTAGGCTGAACAAGGATCTGTGAATGAACAGAGACCAAGATCTAGCAATTCATTTAAGAGATTAACGTCCATGATTTAATGATGATATTTATCATTGTCGCTGGGATAATATATCATTAAAAGGGTAAATTAGTCACAAACAGGTAAAATTCAAATCATTAAAGATCTGAATGCGAAAATTAAGGGTGATGTTACCAAAAATATAGCCCATGATCTCTTCCCATTATTATCTATTTACTTAATTAATTAAATATCATTAATATCCTTCCACCTACCAAATTCTACAATTTGACGACAGAGAGAGAGAAAAAGGGAAGCAGAAACCGTCAACAAACGAATTTGATTTGAGGAATATTGAATACAAGTAACAATGATAATGTCAATACCGTACAATGATATTTATTAAAGATAACAATGATCTTAAAGGTGTATTAAAATTCAATTAAGATTAAACAGATAATTTTGAAAAAATGATAATAATTACATGTAACAATGATAATGTCAAACAGCGTACAATGATATTGAATAAAGATAACAATGATCTTAAATGTGTATTAAAAATCATTTAAGATTAAAACGATAATTTTGATAAAATGATATTTATTACATGTAATAATGATAATATAAACAGCGTACAATGCTACATATTAACTGAGTTCACACAATGTAGAAAATAAATAAATAATTATCAATCCATTAAACAGGAATTCGAACAATGAAACATTTATTCAAAAATAATGACACACATCTAAAATAACAATAAGGAAATTTTTGAGGAAAAAAAGGGAGGATGTTTTTGTAAATGAAATCCATGGCGACTTCTTCTTCTTCCTCCTCCAAAACATCCATCTCCCCTCATCACCCTCCCCACTTCACTCTGGTAAGTATTCATTCCTTCTCTCTCTCTCTCTCTCTAAAAGTTGGTGTTCTTCCGGTATTGGATGGAACCCATATATTAAGATTTGAATTTTTTCTGGTATCCCAGATCGAAGAAGGCAACGAAGAGGAAGAATTTTCGCAGGGGAGAATGAGTTTCAGAGCGTCTCCGGCGAGCGACTTCACGGAAAGAAAAGACAGTGATTACACGCATTGCCCGACGCCGCTGAATTCCGACAAGTGCAGCAGCCGGAGCAAGAAATCCGATAAGAAGCGGCAAGAAAACGACGGCGGCGGCGACGGGAGAGCTCTCTCACGTGATGGATTGAGTGTTCTTTGAGAATGAACGTGACTTACTAGGGTTGATAATTAAAGTGATTTAAAAGGAAAATATGAAATAAAAAATATGATATCTTTCTAGATTGCATGAAAATAGGATATTACCAAACTAAAATTACATACCAAATATTCTAATTTCCATTCTACCTAAAACGCCCTTTTGATATTTAAAAAATTTAAATGCCACCTGTCCAAATTACAGTCATTTGATTAAAAAATGGATGGTTAGATATATGGTCACTGTTCATTCAGGACATATAGTTCAGATTTGAACGCAACTATATATATATATATATATATATATATATATATATATATATATATATATATATATATATATCACTTATAAATATATCATTTATGAAATGATAAATATCTACAATTATGCTAATGACATAAAAGAAAATAAATTCATAATCGTCAAATTTTGTCAACATATAATCAATTTCCAAAATCCTATCTACAAATGAATATATCCATGGTTCCCAAAATCTATTTATCTATACTTTTCTAAATGCAGAATTTCTAGAACTTTTTAATTTTCACCTAATAAAACTTCTAAAATAATTGCAAAAGAAATATAGAAAGTATTAATAAATCAATCTATTATGGTAATAAATGTATTAAAAATTATTTATGGTTATATTAAGCTAATGTGTGTTTCAAATAAGTATAGATATATTACACAATTTGTGTATAAAGTGCTTAGTTATTAAAATGGAACTTATATTATAGATTTTAAAAACTTATTTGAACACCACATTTTAGTAGATGTCGCTTCATTGCCATTGGTTTCGCAAGACCAATACTACATGTTGCTTGTGAAACAACAACGTATAAGTATCTATAACTGAAAATAGGGTTTTTAAAATAGATAATTTATTTCAATGATTAACTTTGACTTTTATTAATTGTACTGACATAAGAAAATATTAGCATAAATTGACTCCGCTAAATTTTAAACGATAGCCTTGATGTAAGTTTAATTGAAAATATTATGCTTAGTTGAAGATATTAAAATATCCAAAAGTTTTTTTTATCAAAAATTAAAATATCTGCAAGTTGTAGATATGTAGATATACATATATTTGATATGTCTACTTGTTGGTCCTAAATTAGAGTTAAGTACAAGCGGAGGATAGTTTTTCAGGTTAGGCCCTTCAAGCTGGTGATTCTGCCACCAACTCCAGTTCAGAAAAACAATTATTTAGCGAGCGATATATTACTTACTCAATTTTCAGTAGTATACTCAAACACTTGAGGTGTTGGGTTTGAGATTTGATGCTAAAATTAAATAAAATAGTAAATAACGAAAGGATTTATAGAGATTCGAACCAAACCGTCCTATGTCTTCTCTTCAGACGCGCAATCTAGAAATCATTGGGTTGGGGATTACAAAGATATCGAACGATCTATTGCTAGCTAATGAATGCCCACGTCCACCAGTCTACTAGCACACTCACCAAGTCTTTTGCTCTCCGTCGCTTCTTAAGATCTATGGTGAGGACGCACCTCGCAGCCTCCTGCTGGTCGTGAGAGTTTGAGTTCCTCTCGAGAATGTCCAGTTGCGGCATACACCTGTGATAGTTATCACCGGAGTAGTGGTAACTCCAAGATTTCTCTTACTTGGAAAGTAAGAAAACAAATTTAGCTATTGCTAGATGCACAGAGCCTCGTGTTTAAGAAGGAACACAGAAAGCTGATAGAAGAGCCCGAAAGCTTTTTGATATAGAGAATTGGTAGTTTCCAAGAGATCAGTAGAGAATGCTAAAGACGTTGATTGGCCAAAAGTAACGTTCTTTTGATAGATTGCAACCTCTATTTTTAGGTGCTCCTTGGAATGTTTGAAAATGAAGCTCGTTGAAGCTGTTGTAAGACAAAAGGAACACATCCTGTCAAAGTCTCACTTTTTCTAACTTGCAATCATCAGCGCAACCCGAGCTGGTTGAAGAAACTGGCTTCAACACAGTAGAAGAGCAATCATCAGCGCAAGCAAAGAAAGCCCCGACCACATCCACTTTCTCCATGAATGAAGGAGAGAGCTCAATCGGCGAGCTTGAGGAGCAAATGAGAAGACTCTCCAAGATGCTAAAGAAGGCAAAAGTGAAAGTTGACGTCCTCAAATCAGCTGAGAAGAGGTTCGTGAAGCAATCTCAATGCACTTGCTTTAGGTGTAACTCTCTGAACCACCTGAAGTTCGAATGTCCACATGTGGACAAGGAGGAGAGAAAAAGTCAAACGTTAGTTTGAGAGGAGATCCTCTAAGGCCGTTGCAAAGGCCATGTTGTTCGGAACATAGTTTCCATTAATTCCTGACTATGATAATGGATCTCTATCGTCAGATGATGAGTATAAGGAAGATGCATTGTTTGTGTTTTTGGTAGCAATTGGCGAGGAAACTAAGGAAGACGATAGTTAGCTGGCTCTAGCAGTTGATGAAGATTAGGTAACTGACACTTTACCAATTACTTCTTTTTCTACATGCATAATTGAGGACCCTGAATCATATTTCTCCAATTCAGAGTATGTTGCCCTCGATAGCTTAGCAAAAGAATTTTTGAGATTTTACATTTTGAAAAATGTTTTAGCTGGAGCAAACTCCTCGCTGAAAACAAAAGTTTCTATTTTGACCGATGAGATTGAAAAATCTATGTCTGCCAGCGAGGAACCGACAAAACTTAAAAAAAAAGACACTCCCAGCTTCTAAAAAAATTTAATATTTTAAAAGTGGAGTGTGATTCTCTAAAGTCCAAAAACCTTGAGAATGAACAATGTAAATGTTCCTTTTGAAAATGCTCAAGAGAACTTGAGGAAGTACTTTTGACCTAGAGAGATCCTTAAGATAATTGGCTCTTGGTTTAATTGAAAATATTTCGAGCAAGCATGCATCCTCCTCACGAGTTGACGCTGGTAAAAAGAAAATTCTCTATATTAAAGTGAAATCTAGTGATAATGATAAGTTGATGGGCAAAGGGTGAAGGGATTCGTGAACTGAATCACGAAGTCCATTTGCCAAGGAACGTTAATTGGTCCACATAACTCAGAGTGGATCAATTCCTACACATTCTCTGCTCGAGACTGACTTGCCTTAAAAGGACTGGTCGTCATCTTTCCTTCTATACAGGACTCACAGATTTGATGCGGTACCACTTGGAAAGAATCCAAGAGCCCATCGCATGCTGATCTTTTAATCCTCTTTAGATTGATGTGACCTAGTCTCAAGTGCCAGAGATATGTTTGATCCTCATCGGAAGAAAACTTTCTCTTTAAATGATTATTATTATTGGATGAGTTTGCAACATTCACGGAAGATTTATGCATACAATCAATTATATAGAGAGAGTCAATCAGTTTGCCATGACAGATAACACCGTTATTACCAATGATAGAAACTCCACTATCAAAAATAACTGAATATCCATCACAAAATAACTTGGAAACTGAAATTAAGTTCCGCCGAAAAACCGGCACATACAAAACATCTCTCAAAATCAAAACATTGTTTTCAAAGCATAAAGTAAAATCTCCAATGGCTACTGCTGAGACTCGCTCTCCGCAGCCCATTGAGATGGTAATCTCGTCATGCTTCAGCTGCCATGTCGGCCTGAACCCCTGCAAAATATAACAATCATGGTCAGTAGCTCCAGTATCCACTACCCAAGAATGGGTAGAAACCGATGCTAAACATGTTTCCGTTATAAATGCACATGACGCACCTTGTCCAGTCTTCCTGACTTGACAATCTTTCTTCCAGTGACCAGCCTTGCCACACCAGAAACACTTGTCCCTTTTAACAGGCACGCCCGGTGTCCATTTTGACTTTCTACCAGAAGTTGTACCTTTGGCTTTCTTCAACATTCCTTTGCGCCTCTTGCCAACCAGCGCAAGAGGACGATTGCTAGAAGTAGCCAAAACAACCTTTTCTGGCTGCATTACTGATTCTGCTGCCATCAAGTTATTGAGTAGCTCGTTAAGAGTGTACTCTTTCTTGTTCATGACAGCATTCAGTCTAAAGTTCTCATAGGACTTTGGCAGAGAGTTGAGGATGATATCAACCTGCGCTTCCGCATCGATACCACCTCCGTGCAGCGTGAGCTCATCCACGAGGTGAGTCATGCCGACCACGTGCTCTCTGACCGAGCTACCTTCTGCCATTTTCTTTCCCACGATTTCCCTCATGAGATTGAATCTGACTGCTCGGTCTGACTCACCATAGGTCGCTGTGAGGCTGTCCATTATGTCACTAGCATTATCATAAGAATGATGCTGCTGTGCAAGTACCTTGGACATAGTAGTCATCATATATCATTTCACTATATTGTTTGACTTAAGCCACTTGTTATAGTAGCTCCTTTCCTCATCAGTCGATGCATTAGTGGGAGAAGCCGGACGAGGCTTATCAAGGACAAACTTGTGTTCCTCTGCGACAAGGATGTAATCCAAGTTGTGTTTCCATTCTTGGAAATTGAGACCGGTTAATTGATTTTGTGCTAAGATATTGATTACATTCGGTAAGGACATGTCTGAAAATAATAAATTAAAACAAAAATTAAAACATAGTCGCAAACAATTGAAACAATTAAATATTGAAACCTTATGATAAAGCAATATTAATGTTTCCTCCAATTCGC
>JAPKLW010001540.1:170959-183644 GCA_026898455.1 Plectranthus barbatus | reverse complement strand
AATGGATTTCGAAAAGGGAAGATCGATCGGACTCTCTTTCTTCTCAACGATGGAGCTGACATGCTGATGGTGCAGATCTATGTCGATGACATTATTTTCGGGTCGAAGAATATAACTCTTTGTGAGAAGTTTTCTCAACTGATGCAGACCTCATTCCAGATGAGTATGATGGGCAAGTTAACATACTTCCTAGGACTCCAGGTCCAGCAGTCAGCTGATGGTATATTTATCAGCCAGCGGAAGTATACCAAGGATCTAATTCAGAAATATTGCCCAGAGAAGACTAAGTCTCTAAGGATCCCGATGAGTACCAGCTGCCAGATATTTCTTGATGAGCAAGGGGAATCAGTTGATCCTACTGTTTACCGAGGAATTATTGGATCACTCCTCTATCTCACTGCCAGCAGACCCGACATTTCGTATTCAGTCGGAGTGTGTGCCAGATTTCAAGCTAATCCTAAGAAGTCACACATGGAAGCTGCTAAACGGATTGTGAAATATCTGAAGGGGACAGAATCTCTTGGAATATGGTATCCCAGAAATGATGAGCTTACGCTTATCGGATATTCAGATTCAGATTTCGCTGGATGCCGTATTGACCGCAAGAGTACCAGTGGTACGTGTCAGTTTCTCGGACACAAGCTGATTAGCTGGTTCAGCAAGAAGCAGCACTCTGTAGCTACTTCTACCACTGAGGCTGAGTATGTTGCCGCTGCCAGTTGCTGTGCTCAAATTATTTGGCTCAAGCAACAACTGGCTGATTATGAAGTGGACACTGGCTGTGTTCCTATTTATTGCGACAACAACAGTGCTATGTGCATCACGAAGAATCCGGTTCATCACTCCAGGACCAAGCACATAGACATTCGACATCACTTCATTCGTGATCATGTCGAGAAGAAGGATGTCAGCATGGACTACATTCGTACTGAGGATCAACTGGCTGACATCTTCACAAAGCCCCTGCCAGAAGCAAGATTCAAGGAGTTGTGCATCGAACTCGGTCTTATGGAGATTGATGCGAGCCTTAATGATGAGGAAGAATGAGTCCAAGCTCTCATTCTGTTCTTGATCTTCTGGTGAATGCTGATTACGACTGAGTCCAAGCTCTTAGTCGTTTCACATTCCTCGTATGTTGTTTCTCAACAAGTGGTGTCTTTCAACCACAGGTGGTATCTACTGGCGGAACTTATTCCTCAATTGTCAGCCTTTATCTTCTGACTGAAGCGAAATTGGGTCCCAGCTGCCACCTTCTAGCAGTGTTGAAGAAATGGATCCACTTCCATTTGCCAGCAGATAACTGGTGGTCATTCCCACGACTGGCGAAAATTGAGTCCAAGCTTTCAATATTGGTTAAGGTCGCTAGTCTGATCATCAAGTGGTATCAGTTGTAACTGATGAGTTTGCCAGCAGGACGTGCTACCAGCAAGTGGTTGATTTCTCAAGTGGTCTCAGTTGATAACTGATGATGTATATCTACAAGGTGGTATCAGCTGCTAACTGAAGAAATTATCATCAAGTGGAGAAATGGCTCTTCAATAAATGGTATCAGTTGCTAACTGATGAGTTTGTCAGCAGAATGTATTATAAGCATGTGGTATCTGTTGCCAACTGATGAAGAGGCCAACCAGTTAGGGGGAAGTATGCGACTGGCGTATGCTGGTGATGCCCAGCCAAGCCAGCTGTCGCAGAAATGGCGGGATTGTTCGAATCCGATAGCGTATGCGGATCTCCGAATTTAATGCGGCATTTAATGCCACATTTAATGTGCACAGTGGCTGCGCAGTCCGACTTTTGGTTTCCACCAATCACTGAGCGCCACGTCAGCTACACGGCGCGCCCCACGTCAGCACGACCGCGCACGTCGCACAGGGAAACGGGCCTGCTGATGACCGTCGATTCCCGCTTGCTGAGCGTTGATCCTGGTCGTCTGATCTTGCATGGACTTGAGTATAAATACTCGAGACTCTTCATCGGAAAAACCTTTACGTTCTTTCAAGTTTTTTCCAGCCCTAATCTATCTCATTCTCTCTCAAAATTCTTAAGTTTCCTGAGATTATGGCTTCATCTTCACGCCCCCCAACTGATAATCCCCCGGAAGACAACCCACCTTCCACATCTTCATCGTCTGGTGAGCCCAGACTTCCAGTTGCCGAGCAGCACATGCCGACGTACACCGGCATTGTGAAGATTGAAGATATAGATTATACTCTTCCGTTCGCTCGACTGGTTCAGCTGAACAAGCCGGCAACCAGGGCTCAGCTCTCGAACGCACAAATGAGGGCAGCGCAAGTTCAGAAAGAAAAGATTCTGAACGAGAAACTGGCGCGCAAGAATTATGGGGAGGAGTTGATCGAGATGATCGACCGGGAAGGCCTTCGTCAGTATTTGACAGCAAGGCCCGAGACCTTCCATCCGCACATGGTAGCCGAGTTTTACGCTCGGGCCGTGGTTGCTGACGACAGGAGGTCGTTCACTACATCGGTGTTCGGCCACCTGATCACCGTTACCGCCGAATACCTCGCCAATCTCTTCGGCCTGAGGAATGAAGGAGAGGAAGTTGCCACGTATCATCAGGATGATACGGTGGAATTCCGAAGGAGGTGGACACAGTGGAAGAGGGACGAAGTCACCGTCTTCCGGACTGGTATGAGGAAGTCGGAGATGGATGACTGGTGGCAGATGGTGTGCGACATCGTTGTCAGGATGTTGCAGTGCGAAGTCGGATCCTACGCCGAGCTGAGCCTGCGCAAGTTTTCGGTGATGTGCGCGCTGGTGGATGGGATTGAGGGCAACTGGGCCGAGTTCTTCTTTGGCCGGTTGCTGGAGAATGTAGCCAGGAACGCCAACATTCCAATTGATGGGACGTTCGCTCACTCCGTATCCTTTGGGCTGCGGATCAGCCATATCCTGGAGATGGAGATTGGCGATGGAGTGGACCAGGGGGAACAACTGGTGAGTTCGGACTTCATTCCGCCCACCAAGGAGCAGGCCAAGCTGCCTCGCCTTGACTACCACAAGCCGCGGAGGCTGAGGGGAAAGTCAGCAGTGGATCCAGCTGAGGTCGTCTCGGAGGAAGAAGAGGAGGATAAGGGGGAACAGGTGCCAGTCATGGCACAGCCGCTGACGGAGGAGGCAAGGGGCGAGCTGAAAAGAAAGATGGAGACTGAGTCTCTTTTTACTCAAATGGAGGAGGCGGAAGTGGATGCTTCTGGCAGTCGCCCTCAGCCAGTTCAGCAGGTGCCAGTCACCAAGAAGACCTCCCGCAAGAAGCCCAAGACTTCTCAGCATCAGCAGCCACATCAGGCACTGGTTCTTGGTCCAGCTCCAAGGAACATATTGGGACAGACCCAGGAGGAGCAGCTGGAGATTATGACCCGGAAGAGGAAGAGGGTCCAAACCAGAGCTCAGCTGGTGATGGAGCAGGCTAAGAAGGAGAGAAGTGCCTCCATTGTCAGGAGGAAGCAAGCCAAGGCAAGGCTGAAGGCCTTGGCAGCCCAGCGAACATTAGAGGCTGAGCTGGCAGCCCGCGATGAAGCCTATGCCAAGGTGCAGGCTGAGCATGAAGCCAGGCGCCAGGAGGAGCTGGCTGAACAGCTGAGGCTGGCAAGCAAGGGCAAAGGAAAGGCTGATGAAAGTCCAAGTGCCAGCCCACCAGCTTCCCCACCACCAGGCGAGCTTTTACCAGAAGATACATATCAGCGCCTGCTGGTGATGGGAGTCGACGAGGACATCATGTCCATAGTCGAGCACTACCAGCCGGATGAGGAAGAGGCTGGGAGCCCGCTGGCTGCGCAAGGGGATGCCAGCGGAGGCGGAGTTGCCGAAGAAGGCCCGCTGGCAGTGCAAGGGGTTGCCAGCGGAGGAGTTGATGAGCGGGCGACCACCCCGGAAAAACTGGCGGAGGAGAAGGAAGAGAAGGAAGAAGAGATGGATGTGGAGACTGGTGCAAGGACTACTGGGAAGGCTCCCATTGTTATTTCTGATGATTCTGAAGACGAGGAGCCACCAGTTGTCCAGCACTCCACAATCCAGAGGATGGAGCCCAGGAACCTGTTCCCAGATTTTGCAAAGGAAGGGAAGGCTCAGCTCGGTCGTCAACAGTCCCAAGGAGCCTCAACTTCTGGACGACCAGCGACATCCTCACCAGCACAGCCTCGACGTGCTGATTCGCGACCACGACGTGACATAACCGTCAGCGTCCTTAATTACAACGTGGTCGACGCTGAGGAATATGAGGAGATGGTCAATGGACCCCATCGGTGGGAGTTACGCGGGGAAGAGGCCTTCGACACCTCTCAAGTGCCTGACTACAGCATTCTCAACATCATTCCCCTCCGCGGGCTCCCCCACCAGTCGGTCTTAGCTTCACGCATCCAGGACTGGTGCCTGCCCCTGAGGCCGATGGAGTTCTACAACCGTACTCTGTATGAGTACGCAGAAAATATCACAGTGGAGGTCGAGGATGCCGTTGATTTCGACATGTTCAATGACTTCCGGTATCTGTGGTTTGTCAACCCGACCCTGTACTGTGAGCTGCGGCGATGGAGGATCTTTGACCGTGTGGAGCGGTATCTCACGGTGGAGAAGCGCTCAGTTCTGTACGCTAGGCTGGGGCTGCAATACTGGAGGAATGAAGAGGACTGGGCGAATGATTTCATGGATACATTAACTGACGAGCCAGAGCCCTTGTCCCTTAGGCGTGTCCGGCGGCGAGTGCAGAAGATTCTTGATTATCGCCTAAGGACTGGCAGTTCAGGACTCCCGCAGCCAAGGCGTGTCCGAGTGCCCTTTCTCCAGTTCCACCGCACCAGCCGGGGCTTTCAGGTGGTCTACGCTCTCCGAAGGATCCGGATACTGATTGCCCTCCCACCGCTCCTCCTCTACTTTGCCCGTCTGTTCGATATGGCAGCCACTGAGTTGCTAATTGATCATGTGGTGGAGGAGGATCCCTCCCGCAGCAGATGGCTGACCACTGCAGTCGCTGGTGTTCCCAATGTTGTATCCCTTGAACACATCGACTGGCAGGTGGTGGAAGTTGATACACCCACCGTTTCCGAACAAGTCCCGCCAGCATCAGCTGAGATGCTGGTGGAGGAGTCAGCCGCAGACGAAGAGTCAGCAGCAGCAGCACCAGCAGCCGCTGCAGAGCAAGTTGTGGATGGGGCATCTGGCGCTGATATAGTGATGGCTGAAGCCTCATCTGTTGAGCCCCCCACTTCGATGGCCCTGTCAGCAGAGCCTCTCTCTGAGGTCCATCCGCCTGCGCAACTGGTTGCTCTCATTGATGCCAGGATGGACCAGCGCTTTTCTTCCTACCGAGCAGAGATGGCGCAACAAATGGAAGCTTTCACCTCTGGGGTGAACTCCTTTTTGGCGCGGATCCAAGAGGGGGAAAGGGCGCGAGCAGTCGCTGATGAGGAGAGGGCTCGGCTTGCTGCGGAAGAGCGTCGCATTGCTGCTGAGGAGCGCTTGAAGAGGGAACAAGATATGGCGGCTCTTACAGAGATCTTGAGGAATTTAGCAAATCGCAATCAATCACCTGGATCCTCATCTCAGCCATAAGTCTTGTACTCTTCATTTTTTGTGTAAGTAATTTTGTATCAGTTGGACTAGTCAGTTTTTAATCCTGTACTTGTAATTGTAACATCATTAATGGATTGATTACTGACGGGTTGACGACAATTTCTCATTGTCCAACTAATGTCAACTTTTTACTTACCAGCTGAACTTACACATTCAGTGTAATCAGCACCAGCACTCAATTTGGTACTTTGTTGATTCTAACCTGGCTCAGATTTTACTTCATAAATTAATCGAGCAATATCTCTCCCAGTTTGAGGGGGAAGATCTTTAGGTTAGAGCTGATGTGAGGAAGTAGTTTCATGGGTTTAGATCTGAAAGGTTTATTTGTAAAAACCCAGAAATGCTTTGTAATTTTCCTCATCAGCTGAGTGCTCGCTGGTTAGGCTTTGATCGCACCAAAAAGGGGGAAATTGTTGGGAAATTTGGCTAAGTTTCCCTTCCCCAGTAGCTACTTGCTTAGATTCTAGTTTGGTGTTTTGGTGGATCAAATCCTAAGTCCAACCAGCGTCAGTTTGTCTCTAGAATAGCTCTAGTCTCAAATGTAAAGTCCTGTATAGGTATTTTGAGTTGTAAGTCGCAGCTGATCAAGACTCATGCTGGCTACTGTTCACCAGCATGAGATGTGCTTACCAGTTGAGAGAAGTCTCACCAGCAAGCGGCTGACGAAGACTCATGCTGACACTGTTCATCAGCATGGAGTAGAGCTATTGACTGGTTACTGTTCACCAGTTGGGAAGATTTCACCAGCAGGAGGCTGAGAGATCTTACCAGCAGAATATGTGTTCTGGCTGACACTATTCACCAGCGGTGAAGCCACCAGTCACGGGAGATTCCAAGAGATAACATCAGACAAAGTGGTAGACCTTGATTGTGCTAAGGAAAGTCACCAGCAGAGACTGCCAGCACAAGATCACCAGAATGATCTACCAGTCGGAGGTTATCAGCAGAATTGAAGATTCGCTCTCCCGAAGACTTAGAGACAAAAAGAAGATTCGTCTGAGGAAGTAACTGACAGTGTATAACTTTAAGGAGGATGCCTTAAAGTCTATCAGTTCAAGACACCAGTTGCGATTCCTCGTACTGACGAATAGAGTCGTTCTGACACAAAGAGATCTGTGTCAGATAAAGCGATCAAAGGTATGGCGCTTTCCGGAAATTCCTACCTGCCGCCTGCAGAAGGACATGCGAGGACAGAGACTTTTCCGGATGTGTCCAAACGGCTAGTATTTGAATCTGAATCTCACGTCTATAAATACGTGAGATCCAACAGCATTCAATACTTCTTGCCCACTCTTAGCCATTCCTGAACTACCGAAAGCTCAAACGCATTCATATCAGCGTATAAGCAATCTTTCGAGGCTTTTCTTAAAGCTACTCCGTGTGTCAATCATTTGAACACGAGACTCCAAGCTTCTAGCTTGTGAGTTATTGATCTCATTTGGTGTTCTTTCTCATTCCGAGGAAGAACATAGCAGCTCTTGAGCCAGCCAGCTCCAGAGTTATTACGGGCAGTTTTGCCACCAGCAAGAGTCAAGTTCTTGGGAGAACTCAACACCCAATCAGTCGGAGGAGGAGGTTGAAGTGACGTGCTCGCACTCCATCCATCTGACAAGAGTTGAAGAAGGACAAGGACCGGGAGCGGTTGATCCAGTGAACTGGTAGACGAGGCATCTACCAGCTGGAAATAGATCGTAGGAAATCTTGTACCGGATTACTCTCTTTAGTGAATTTCCAGTGCTTCGACTGGAGAGTGGACGTAGATCAGTTGATCGAACCACTATAAAATATCCTTGTTATTTACTGCTTTCAGCATTTACTTACTGATTTAAAACCCAGCACCCAAGTGCTGGAGTATAACTGAAACCAGTTTATAACTGTGCAAACTCGACTCTAAAATTTTCTAAGTCCTGAGTCATCAGCTGACCAGCCAGTTGCCAGTCAGCTGAATACTCAGTTGCCAGTTGACTTACCAGCTGACAAGGTCCCAGTCAGCTGTGTAACCAGCAGAGTGCAAGAAACGAACTTACGTAATTTCCGCTGCCAAAGTATACCCTGATATCCGGGACCAACAGTGTTGCCACAACAATGCTCGTTGTCTGATAAAACAAACATACAATGAACCATAATATCCTATTATCTCGCCTATAGGGATGACCATATGGTGTGTAGGAGATCACAAAGGATCATATGAGTCGTTTGACCTAGCGAGATATAAACAATTTCACAGCTGAGACAGTCCCTGGATAGGCTGTCGGTCTATGCTGCGGCACATCGGTTCATAAGTGGGCTTATCCTAGCTACTTGATGTGTCGGTACATAGTTATGTATTGATGGGATCAACAGTGGGATGTGCCATTCTCATTGACATATGAATGAGCCAGATCTCTAACATACTTCCTATAATCTTAAACCTAACTGAAGGATAAGGGGCACACACAGATTAACCGCACTTTGATTTACCATGGTGGCGAGTCTTACATGTACTCTTATACCCGTATTTTGGGTGTTGGTAATTTGTGTGTGCCTTGCTTAGTCTGGACGTTTAGGTAAGCATATCCGTTTCAGGATAGTGACATTCCCTGAGGAGCTCACAAGGTTCATTATGCTAAACCCTGCAGGTTGAATTATTTAATTCAGGCATAAGTGAAAAGGAGTGAGTGGTATTACTCAGGAAATAAGAGATTAATTAATTATGGCTGATTGTCATAAGCCAAATTAATTAATGAATATCTAAAACCTTAAATATGTGGATCATGTTAGTTTGGTGCAACCCGTTCCTAATAACGTGGTAATAAAGGGGCGAGTCAGCATTGTTACTGTGGTGAAGGTTAAAACAATGTTTTATTAATTAATTATGTTCTGGGTTGAACAAGGAATGATTAATTAATAAAGAGGGCCCACTTTATTATTTGCATCTAATCCCTGGTCTGGCCCATGAATTGCTTAAGCCCATTAGGGTTAGGGTTTCTCAAAAACCCTAACACTATATAAAGGCCTTCTCTCTATCAGATCACTAGAGACTTTTTTAGTACATTGAAAATAGAGAGAGACGGCGACGGCGATCCGGAAGGGAGGAACTGATCGATTCCTCCAGATCTCGGATTCAACTTGGTAGATAATCCTCACCAAATTTCCAAGGAGCAAGGGAACAAATCAGAAGATCAGATCTGTAGGAACAACTGTTCATCGCCGGTGTTCAGATTCAGATCCAGATCTATTTCATCGTTATTGGCTCCGATCTAGATCTGTAGATCAAACGGTGAAATCAGGTATTCTCTAAATCCATCCTCTGCAATTAATTTTGTCGGAGCATGCATAGGATCGCATGGTTTATTTAATTGAAATTTGTTCCTGGTATCCTAAGAACGATCCTTGGCAAGAAATTCATTAATGGCAACTCGTGTTGTCCATCGTAGACTTGACCCTACAGATTTTCAATTAAGGTTTTCCATCTCTTAAAGTGTTCAAACACATCAGATTTATTAAACATTAGAAAGACCCAAACTTTTCTGGAAAAGTCATCAATAATAGACAGAAAATACCTCTTCCCCCCATGTGTGGGTTCACTAGAGGGCCCCCACACATCAGCATGCAAGTATTCTAACACAGAGGAGCACTTAGTCACATTAGGATGCATAGATGTAGGAAAGGAGACTCTATTATGTTTACTTAAAACACAGAACTCACAAAATGGCATGCTTGTTATTTTATATCTACCAAAGACACCTTCCTTCTTTAATATCTCTAGACCTTTATTGCTCATATGCCCTAGCCTTCTATGCCACAGATTCGTTTTATCTTCATTTACATTATTAACTGAGTTGGCAATCAAAACAGACTCAGCATTGCAAACATATAGGTTGTTTCTCTTAACAGCCCTAAACACAACTAGAGACCCCTGCATAATCTTCATTACCCCTTTTCCCCATTTTCCTTCCAAACCCTCATCTTCTAAAGCAGCACAAGAAAGGAAGTTGTAACACAAATCAGGGACATACCGCACATTTTTAAGTGTAAAAATACTTCCACTTTCAAATCTCAGCTTAATGTCTCCTATACCACCTACTTTACATTTCTTCTCATCAGCTAGGGATATAAAACCATTTTTAACAGGTTTGGAGTTCATAAAATGGTGTCTGTAGGGTGATATGTGGAAGGTGCAACCAGAATCAACCAACCAATCATTCTCATTTAATTGATTAGTACAAGCATTCACAGAGGGAAAAGGAAACATGCTTTCAGATATAGTAACCATGTATACATCACCTAGGTTATCACTAGGAGCAACATTAGCACTATTACTAGAACTAGCATTGCTGTTACTGCACTCACCCCTCTCCCTCTTAGGTTTAGTACATTGTTTAATATAGTGGCCTGGTTCTCCACAATTGTAGCACCTTCTACCTCTATTTCTGGACTTTGATCTATTTCTCCTATCATTTTGCACTCTCTTGCCTTCCCTATTATTATTTTGTTCATTATTCCTGCCATTACCACCATTTCTGCTCTTAGATCTTCCCCTAACGTAGAGAATCTCATTATTGTTCCTATTTCTACTTCTACCCCTCTTTAAATCTTGCTCCTTGCTTTTTAACCCACACATTACTGTTTCAAGATTTACATTATCTCTGTCATATTTAATTGCAGACTTTACATCATTATATGAGTCTGTAATTGAGTTAAGTAAGGCAATGGGAGCGTATTCATCAATGTGTTGATCACCTGTTAGCTTAATGTCTTGGATCAGTTTGTTAAAAACATCAATATTCTCATCAATATCCTTATTCAAGTCAAGTTTAAATCTAAAAAAGGTTTACAGCAAGTATATTTTGCTGGGGAGAGATTTTTCAGTATACAGAGTTTCTAATCTATCCCATTACTCTTTAGCAGATTTAGTTTCACCGACTTTTCTCAAAACTGAATCAGACAAATTCAAAATTATGCTAGAACAGGCCAATTCATCAATTTCAACACGTTGTGCATGGGTATCAGTATCAAGATAGGCAGCAGTTATAGCTCTTAACACTTTCTGTTGAGTTAAGATGCATTTGATTTTCTATTTCCATATTGTAAAGTCTGTTTTACCATTAAATGGTGACATGCCATATGAATTAGTGCTAGCAGCCATTTTAGCACAACAACCTAGTGTTATTGGACCGAAAACCACGGTATTGTGAACACAGCAAGTAGGACTTCCACCAAGAAACTTACAGACAAACGATATATGGAAACCAGAAATAATCAGAAGCAATTTTAAGGTGGTTTTGACCCCCAGGTTATACCCAGACAGATTCACAAGTTTCCTAAGTATGCTATAAGCAGAAAACCTAACAGAGCTCAAAGAATCAATAAATCTTGAATAATGGCAGCGAAAGGAAGGCAAGTTAGCACATAGAATAGCAGCGGAAGAATGAAAAAACAAGAGTAAAACAGATAGGATCAGATTAGATTCAAACTAAGGCACAGAGCTCAAGAAGTCACACAGATCAGACTCAAACCACACAAGGGGATCTCAATTGTTGTGGTTATCCTAACCAGCAAAGAGATGCCCTACAGGCTACGGTTATCCGGACTAGACTGCAGAGCTACGGGGAGAAGGGGATGGGGATGTATCCAGACCAACCAGATCTGAATACCTATCTATATGCAAGCCTAAACCCTAGGAAATTGAGTCAGACATGAAGAAGGAGGTTAGGGCAGGGCGAGAACATTACCAGAGCGGGGCCCTAGGTGAGAGATCTTCCCGACTTACCTTCCACGCCCTGGGGCGCGACGACGTGAGTCCTTCAGCGCGCAGGTCGAGCGAAGTTGCCGTCAACCTGGCTCTGATACCACTGTTGGGTATCAGCGTCGGCGACTCCATTCTCCGGCTTGTTTCACGCTGGACCCCGACCGAGGCTCTGACTGAGCCCGATTTCCACGCACGGATCGATGTCCGCTCTTCAAGCTTGGACCACCGCACCCTTCCTTGACCTTCCAACGACCAGATCTAGAACCTCCGCCCTTGAGGAGATGCACCGCCGCCTCGCTTCTTCGGATCTTGGGACAGGTTGGCTCAGAGCTTACCTTTGTGAAGCTCTGCCCTCCGACCGACCAATGGCAAAGATGAAGGAGCCAGGGGACCACAGTCTAACTCTCAAAGGCACTCACAAGCTCTCAAGGATCTCAGAAACCGAACACAGAGGAAGAAGGTTTAGAGAGAGGCGAGAGGATCTAGAGTGAGAGAGAGCAAGAAAGTGGCGCTAGGGTTAGGGTTCGCATAACTTGTTAGAGATACGCGAGTCTCACACATATATATACATCGGGGCAAAATAACCGCAACGAAATAGAACCGTAACCGTAAACTTGAACCGAGTTCCAATCCATAAACACAGCCTAAGGAATGGATAACGGTAATGGGCTCGGGAAGTGGGCTCTGAGAATAAAACCAAGGCCAAACCCAATTCTCAACACTCCTGCCACAAGTTAATCAATCACCATTTGCTATTTAGTTTTTTTAGAATCCAACTTTTTCTAATTTCATGCACATTGACTAATGACTATATATAGTAGAGAGAGATAAGAAAAAAAATTAATGCTTTCAATGTAACGTTAAAGGATGTGGAAGCACAAAATTACAATTTCCAGTCCCAAGCCTATTGTGTTCGGCAATCACAGGATCCAGATGATCCGTTCTGTAGTCTTTCCTCGCCTTCTTCTTCTTTGGCTCCCCTTGTTTTCTTAGGACTAGTACTGATGAGGTGTCTTCTGTAGTGGAGATCGATCCTTATGATTTCTACTTCGGCTCCTCTTTCTCCTGCCTGTCCCTCACTCGTCCATCTCTATCCCAATCACGACCATAGTCTTTTTTGTCTCTTAGTCGATATCTATCCCTTTCTCGATTTGTCTCTATTGCGCCCTCTTCCACGATCTCTCTATCATAGTCCCGATCCCTGAAATGAATTGAGGTTCAACAGGATGCCCATTGTTGTTGTGCTAGTAGCTATTATAATTATACGCAAGTGCACGTATGTCTAAACAAGTAATACAGATCTAAGTCCAGATATCGTACCCAAGGGAGTGAAAGTGAATCGTGCACATTCTATTGCTTGTAAATTAA
>JAPKLW010001540.1:148937-170949 GCA_026898455.1 Plectranthus barbatus | reverse complement strand
CACGTAAAAATATCAAACAAGTTTTGCAAAGAAAGATAAACTGTTCGGGATTTTCGCAGCTGTCACTTCTGCTTCTCACGAACACCTCGTTCTCCTTGCTCAAAAACTACTCTCTCCATCCTCTCCATTTGGGTTGTTCTCTATCCTTCTGAAAATATCTCCCTTGTCTCCCCTGAGCTTCATCCAGGCCTTACACGTGGCTCCTCAATCTGCTCCCTAGTTCTGACGGCTTTCCTGGGCGACACGTGTTCTGCTTTTGGGACAAGATCTGAAAAGTGCTGAGATCCTGTCTGCTGTGGTCCCGGATGATCTTCATTAGAGTTTTGGCCATGCAACTCCTATGTTGCGACATCATATCAATCTTTCTTACTTCTGTCATGCTCCAGCATAATGAGGCCTGTGATACTATTCAAACAATTCCTTTCGCAAAACTCAAAGTTAACACAATACTACAAAATAAACCCGAATTTCATATACTAAACAAATTACCTATATTATACTCCCTCCGTCCCATAACATTAGTCCTGTTTTCCTTTTTCGTCTGTCCCAAACATTAGTCTTGCTTTCCTAAAATGGAAAATTAATACACACTCATTAATAAAATACTAATTTCCTCTATCTCACTCGTATTGGTATCTGTGCCGGAATGAAACAAGACTAATGATCCGGGACGGAGGTAGTACCATTTATCCTATAAAACAAACCTAATTTAGCATATAATTAACTAGACTAGACACAAAATAATAACTCTTTAAGAGAGTTATCACCCATGTACCATAGTTTTTTTTGCAGTATTATAAATTCATAACCTAAAAGTTAGTTTAATTATCAATTCAAAACTCTAAAGATGAATTCTTAATCTAAAACTGGAATTTAAGGATCTGAATTGAGAATCCATTCGATAATTAAACTACTTATTTTTCAGGACTTACATCAATATTACTCTTTTTTCTTCCTCCTCAGCATAAATTAAACGGTAAATTGCGAAAAAGAATTGAAGGAGAAGTGTAGGGTACAAATTCTATTGGTTATTATAGCCAATACCTTGCAAATTCAAATAAGCACTAGGAGGAAATGGCTTTATCTTGATTTCTTGAACTGAGAGGTTCACAATTGGCCCAAGCAAAAATTCCCCAATCCCGCCCCATATTGGTTCCAAAGAGTATCTAATGCTGGGGGAAAAGAAAAGAAAAGAAAAGAAGTATTACAATTTACAAGTACTGAAAACTTGGTTTAAAAAGGCGCGAGGCGAGTTGAGGCGACAAGGATACAAGGCGCAAGGCGCGAGGCGACTCAAGACGTGGCGAGCGCCTCATGGGCCCTTTAATAAAATATATATATATATATACAAATTATTTATTACTTATAAAATATAAAATAAAAATCATATGTATCATGCTAATATTCATATTTTATTTATTTACTATCTTTTTTAGAAGTATTTATTTAATGTTTTCAAAACTTTATATATATATATTTTGTGATATTATATTATATTATATAAATTAATAATTTGTAATATATCAAGCATTTATTAATTACCTAATAAATGTTGTGGTGAAACCCTAATAAATTAAAAAAAGTAGAAAATCTAAGAAAAATAAAAAGTACACGACAGCCTAATGAATGCTGTAGTGTGCTGAAAACTATTAACTTGAGAATTTAAATTGACAGCTAATCTAAATTTATTGAGAGAAAAACCCCAATCACAAATATATATAAACCAGCCACCACCAGACAAACCTTTCTGCATAGAAAGGATGCAATGGCTTTGGAAGATGGCGGCAGTGGCTGAGAGACGGCAACAGAAGATGAGGAATTTAAGGGAAATCCCGAGGCCACTGCATCAACGCCTGGGCGCGCCTCGTCGCACCTCGGGCGCCTCCGTCGCGCCTCGCGGACCCTGTGCGCATCAGACTACTTGAGGCGGTCCGGCCTATTTTGAGGCGCGACTCACCGCCTAGGCGCGCCAACCCAGACTGAAAATTGGTGATATATTCCCATTAACACAAAATGCTGCAATAATATGCAATGAATGACGTTAATACATCATAAATGTTTTCAGGCCCATAACAGCACAAAAATCTATAGCTCTTAAGGAGATCAAATGATGACAAACAAAACATAAGCACACTGCCAGTGCACAGAAACCACAATGTTCTTAATCTAAGGATGTTGTTAAGACCCGAATGCCAAGATGGTCAGGCAATCACCATGAAGTGGTATGACACTAATGATTCAAATAACAACATCCAACTCACTTTGCTTTTGCAAGGAAAATAGAGAAGAAATTACTCAACACCACATAAACCAAATCTTCTTTTGTAGAAAAGGGAATGTTAGTAACACTCAGGCCTGAGCCCAATCCACCAAAATAATTTTGCTGATGAGAAACAATAGTAAAAAATTATTCTGGTGGTGTTGCTGGAAAGTTTTACTGTCCATATCAACAAAAATTTTGCAGCAGTCGAGGCTGACTAAATCGATCAGTTGTACACTTAACCAAAGTTTTAGCCACTTGAGAGTTGAGATTGGGAAAATTTGTACAAGTTATACGTTTGTGGAAAATCATTAGGTATGAAAAAAGAAACAACTCATCCATGATTGGCCACAACTTATATGCAACGATGAATTTTATATAAGAAGAAAAATCATATTGGCAGATCTACACAGTTCTCTCACATGATTGTAGAAAAGAAATACTCCACATGGAATAACACATGCCTGTATCTATGACTATCTATATCCAATTTTTTGCCTGTGTTGGGAGCTGTGCCTAGCAGCAATTCTGTTGTACACAAATAAATAAATCAGAGAAGATCAGCAAACAAGAAAGTATTTGAAAAACTAAAGTTCAATGACACTGGACCTTGTCATTGGTGCCAGAAGCCAATCCATCTGGAATTTGCTCATCTTCCTCCTCAAAATCATTTTCAAGAGCACTTATTCGAGGCTCGAGCCACTCAAATCCTTCAAGTTGACATTCTGAGGGCAGGAAAACAACACCTCAAACAGAAAAATTTAACCACAGACCATCAAACAAAAAATACAAAAAATGAAGGAGTTATTTCTCAATCAGAAGTAGACATGACCAAAAGAAATGGGTCAATGTGCAACAGACCTACATGGGCAAGAAAGAGTTTTTCTAACCTAAAGAACAATTCCATCACAAACTTTAAATTGAAAATCGGAGCATACCACACATTAAAACAATAAAACTCATTCATCAAATTTTTACCAAAACTGTAGTATATTTGTCAAGCTCTCTTTCCACCTTACTGCAATAAGAGACCCAGATACCATTGATTGTAACTAGTAACTAGCAAGTTTAGATTAAAGGTCTTCCAAATTTACAGGAATAGGTAAGACTTGAAGAGAGAAATAGACATTGGACAGTGTTAGAGTCAAATTTATCATATTCTGGAAGTAGCTGATGGTGTTAGTCACATAAAGGTGTTGTAGTCTGGGTTTTTCAAATAAACCCGACCACAATTTCCTTGTCGCGCTGAATCTGGAGCAACACATAAAAGGGGTAGGTTTCCAGTTGCCACCGTGAGGCCGAAGCATAGCACCTTCCAGTAAGTATACTGATATATTTTGGTCCGCAAAATCTTCTCCACCAGATGGTTTATGCTCTTCGCGATTAGCCATGAGAATTAGAGATGGCGGGGAAAATTTGGAAAATTGACAGGGATGTCAATCGGGCTAACTCGTCGGGTTTCGAGCCAACCCTATCGGTTTGCAGGCTAATCGGTCCGGGTTAATCAGGCTGTCGTTTTTGTCGGGCTAAAAATTCTCAACTCTAACCCTAACCCGTCGATTTTCGGGCCAACCCGTCGAGCTAATCGGGCTAACCTTTTTTTTTACAATTTTTTTAGTAAAATTTGTTTAATTGGCTTCTAAACAATAATAGATAAAAAAAATCAAGTTCAATTAACATCAATATCCTAAAAAAATATATCAAATGAAGAATAAATCTTAACAAGATTAATCAATAATACCATATGAATATTCTCAATCAAAAAACAAAAGCAAAATTAACACATAAAATTCACAAATCCCAAAAGTTCTCAAGCCAACAAAGTTCACAAACCACTCATTTGTCTAAGTAAATAAAGTAAATTATTCTTCAACATCAAGAATATTTGAGCATTCTTCTTCAGCTTCACAATCTTCGATGTGGCTTCCATTTATGACCTTTCTGCACAATATAGTGAAATATTAGAATAGTCAGGAAAAAAAAGAATTAAACCAATTTTAAATTGTAACATCCCATGTAAAATCAAACAAAAAAGACGTCATTAAAATTAACAGAGGCTCTAGTTTGCAGTTTAATATATGACCAAAACCTACACAAAATCCAAGAACACTGATTACTCATTATTTATTAACACAGTACGCAAATTAAAATCAACAACAATAAATACACGAGATAAAAACAAAAATCCTGTTTCTTTAACTCAGTAAAACCCAAGCCTATTTCTTCATTTTTTAAATATTTTTTAATGATGTTAAATTTTTATTTTTTTTGCAAACACTAATATTGAGTATTAAATTAGATTAAAAATGAAACATTTAAAGGAGCCCTTTAATTCATAGATTATGCTTATGGGCTGCTTCACTACCTTTCCTAAAAACAGAAATCAATTCACGAATCTTGAACCGACGAGGCAAATTAACAAAAGTAGCGATTGCAGATTGTCAAAATTTCACTCAAAATAAACGTCCCCCACAAAAAATAATCGTAAAAACAATAAAAAAGGCGTTCACTTTGTCCCCTATCCAGAATGACAGAACCTACTTACATACAACACAAAAGGAGATGAGCAGCGCCGTGAACAGGAACTCGTCCCGGGAGAGGGTTGTCGTTGGTTGTAGCGTGCCGGCGGGGGCTTGATTGGGACGAGCTGCGAAGATGGCGCAGAGACAACCAGAGAGCAGACGTCGATCGTGGGTGAGAGGATGTCGCCGGTCGGTGGGGCTGAGTGAGAGAGGCCGCGAGGCAACGGCCGGCGGGCCACGACGGCGAGCCGTGAGGACTGAGGAGAATTTGTGTGAAGAAGTGCGAACGGGAGGGGGGGGAGAAATGAGAATGAAAGACATTGAATTAGGGTTATTTACTTATTTTACATTATTTTAATTTTTAAAAATATGTAAAATAATTTTTTTTTAAAATTTATTTCTGGATCGGCGGGCTGGCCCGTGACCCGGCCGGTCCAGCCCGTTTAGCCCGTGACCCATTTAATCCAGCCCATTTAGCCCGATTATTAAACGATTTATAATTTTTCAACCCTAACCCAGTCTTTAACTTGGGTTATTCGGGCCAACCCGTCGGTCCCGGGCCAAATTAACATCCCTAGAAATTGACCAAAGCCATAACTTCCAGTTTCAGACAATCTATATATTCTCACTATCCTAGCTTAATTATTTCGAATTGACCGGGCGCAATAAGAAGGAGTGTGAGTGTAGAATAAGTTAATTAAAATTAATATTTTATTGTTGAGTATGAAAAAATTATCTTTTTGAGTAATAAAATAATTAATCTCGGACTGACGAAAAAGGAACGTGGGACAATTAAGCTGAGACAGAGGGAGTACTATATTAAAAGAGAATAATGATAGAAAAATTGTACCCGCCAATTTTTTTTTAATTTTTTAATTTTTATTCTATTACAACATATATATGTTGAGGTTCGAATTTTCAGGAATTCAGAGCTCTTGGAGATTTGTGAGATAGTAACAAGTAGCAACAATAAAGAATGAGTACGAATCAAAGAAAAATCAATAATTAAGCGTAAAAATGACAAGTGTGAATTTATTATCAAATCTGTAGAGAAATCGGCAGCATTACAACGTAGTTTTTTAAAGGAAAAATATGCTCAAAATCGGTCCCCTAACCCCTATTTATAGATAATATGAGGGAGGGATATTTATCCTAACCCTAGATCCGAACAGTTTGCGTTTGCCGAGAAATCAAGGACGGCTCCGGGTTTCTCAGGGTCGGTTAGGGTTCCTAACGGTCGCGTGCCGCCAGGCTTCTAGGGTTTCTTTGTTGACCTCCTCGGAGCCGATCCAATGGGATTACCGATACCGAGGCTACAAAGGCATCGGTTCCGAGCTCCGGACTTAGACGTTTCTGGTTCTTCTGTCATCCCAGGCGGGCTTGCTACCTTGGTCCAGTTGTCATTCGGGCCGATGCGCTTAATGGGCTTGGGCCTCGGGGGCCTGGCCCCAACAATAGCCCCTTTTGATTTTAGGGTCTACTGAAGGTGGGCACTGGAATCAAAACTTCCAGTCGGAGAATTCTACAAGATGCGGAGTTTCAAGGCGTCCAAGAGACTATCCTCGGGGCCTAGGAGGTGAAGGGATTTGTGAACTGAATCACGAAGTCCGTTTGCCAAGGATCGTTAATTGGGATATCAAAAATAAATTGCTATGCCTATGAACAATCCTAGCATGCTCCTATATTATTATGCATAAGAAGGTTTATGCGGAATACCTGGATCGATGAACTCTGAAGAACGCGTGCGCGGAGATGCCCTTTGATCTTTCCCACGCACCAAGATTTAATTTCCTAACAGATTGAGGAAATTAATCTATAGAAAATAAAAGATTATTTTCGAAAACAAGAGAGGAGAGAGAAGAAGAAGAATCCTCCTGATCTGATCTTCTGATCTGTATCCCAACTCGATCTGAAAATCTGGTGAAGATTATCTATCAGATCCTTTGCCCGGTTGAGAAGCAGAATTTCCTCCTCGTTCTCAGATCTTAGTCGATCACTTACAGCTCCCAAATACTGGTTTGCTGTGTGCAACTTATGATCTTGTGTGTTGTAGGTGTGTTGAGATCTGAGGAACTGAGGCCTATTTATAGGAAATTCTAGGCTCCTATTGGGCTTGAGTTATCATGGGCCAGACCAGGGACCAGAATGCAAATAGCAAATAAGGCCTATCAATTAATTAATTCCCATATTCAACCCAGAATATAATTAATTAATTAATATTGATTCATGCCACCAGAGAATCAATACTGTCCTACCTATTTGCTACCACGTTTTGAGGAACGGGTTGCATTGGACTCGGTTTATCCCCACATTTAAGGTTACAGACATTCGTTAATTAATTTAAGCTCTGACAAGCTATTTAATTAATTAACATCTTTAATTCCTGAATCAATCCACTCAAACCTTTTTCACTTATGTTTGAACTTAATCAGTCTGCAGGACTTTAGCATAACAAACCTTTTGAGTTGTTCAGGGAATGTCACCATCCTATACTGGATGTGGTTACCTAGTTCAGATACCAGACAGTCATACACAAATTGATATCACCCAAGACTGCAGATGTACAGGTTCAACTAGAACCTTCTCTACAACTCAAAGTGATATACAATATATGTACACTTTTGTATCATCATATAGGCTTAAGATTCCATCGAGTCATAGAGATCTAGATTCTTTTAATGTCAGATAAAAGAATCGATCTCGACTTAGGTCCTCATCAATGTGTTCCCCACACCAGCATACCAAGACATCCAAGATAAGATGCTTATCCGCATATGCTGCAGCCTACACCGATAGTTTATCCTGGAACTGTCTCAGCTGTGATGACTATTTATATCTCGCTAGGTCAAACGATCCATATGATCTTCCGTGATCTTCTACACACCGTATGATCTCCCTATCAACGAGATAAGAGGATAATTGTGTTTGCGACACATGTTTGTTAATTCAGACAGGAGATGAACATACAACAATTATGATTTCCAGTATATTAACCAATAAACCTTGTACATAATATATCAATCATAATGCTTTCAGTATATAATTCCATCAATCTCCCACTTATACTCAAAGCATTATACATTTGCTTTCCAGAGTATAACACGTCTAAACTAATCTAGCTATTACATCAAGCATTCTACGTGGCTGGCTTTGCCCTCAGCCCAAGGCTACATACATGCATCTCGTAAACCTTCTGAGGCAGAGCTTTTGTGAATGGATCCGCTAGATTATTTTTCGTATCAATTTTCTCTATCAGCACATCACCCCTTGCTATGATTTCTCGTATAATATGGTACTTCCTTTCAATGTGTTTTGTTGCTCTGTGAGTTCGTGGTTCCTTAGAATTAGCCATAGCTCCCGAGTTATCACAATACACCGTGATTGTTCTGGGTAGCTTAGGAATCACGCCCAACTCCAGAAGGAAGTTTCGAAACCATACCGCTTCTTTCGAAGCTTCAGAAGGTGCCACATATTCGGCTTCCATGGTGGAGTCCGCAATGCACTTCTGCTTTGCGCTCCTCCATGATATGGCCCCACCTCCCAATGTAAACACATAGCCAGAGGTGGACTTCTTTTCATCTTGGTCTACCTGGAAATCCGAATCAGTATAACCCACAGGGCACAACTCATCACACTGATAAATAAGACAATAGTCCCTTGTCCTTTTCAAGTATTTGAGTATGTACTTTACCGCGGTCCAATGCACCTGTCCAGGGTTAGACTGGTATCTCGCTACCATGCCTACAACAAAGCAGATATCTGGCCTCGTACATAACATTGCATACATGAGGCTACCCACGGCCGATGCATATGGCACGTTGCTCATCTCATCTTTCTCCTTTTGTGTCATCGGACACTGATCCTTGGAAAGATGTATGCCATGTCTGAAGGGTAACAGACCTTTCTTGGCATTATGCATGTTGAAACGGGCAATCACAGTATCCACATATGACCCTTGAGACAAGGTCAGCATCCTCTTATTGCGCTCCCGCAATACTTTTACCCCTAGGATGTATCCTGCCTCCCCAAGGTCCTTCATATGAAACTGCTCGGATAACCACCCCTTTATGCCCGACAATACTTCCACATTGTCGCCAAATAGGAGAATATCGTCTACATAAAGTGCAAGGAATACCACGCTTCCGCTGACACACAGACGGTACACGCAACTCTCGTTTGAACATTGTGAGAATCCATAAGATTTAATCACCTCATCAAAACGGAGATTCCATGACCGTGAAGCTTGTTTAAGTCCATACAACGACTTCCTTAGCTTCCAGACCAAATGTTCTTCGCCCTTCTGCACATAACCTTCTGGCTGTTGCATATAGATGTCCCTACCTTCTTCAAGGTACCCGTTTAGAAACGCGGTTTTGACATCCATCTGCCAGATTTCTAGGTTCTTATGTGCTGCTATGGCCAGGAGTATTCGAATAGACTTAAGCATGGCTACCGGTGAGAAAGTCTCGTCATAGTCTACACCCTCTTTCTGACTATAACCGTTCGCCACCAGCCTTGCTTTGAAAGCTGTAATTTCCCCATTCGATCCTTTCTTTCTTTTGTATACCCATTTGCACCCTATGGCTCGATGGCCATTGTTGGGAAATTTGGCTAAGTTTCCTTTCCCCAGTAGCTACTTGTT
Organism: Plectranthus barbatus; assembly: GCA_026898455.1. Lineage (NCBI taxonomy): Eukaryota > Viridiplantae > Streptophyta > Magnoliopsida > Lamiales > Lamiaceae > Plectranthus > Plectranthus barbatus. Next base: position 161,525 of record JAPKLW010001540.1, on the reverse strand, counting down.
TAGATTCTAGTTTTGGTGTTTTGGTGGATCAAATCCTAAGTCCTACTAGCGTCAGTTGTCTCTAGATAGCTCTAGTTCTCAAATGTAAAGTCCTGTTTAGGTCTTTTTGAGTTCTAAGTCGCAGCTGATCAAAGACTCATGCTGGCACTGTTCACCAGCATGAGAAGTGCCTACCACTGGCTACTGTTCACCAGTTGGGAAAGTCTCATCCGAAGGCGGCTGACAAAGTCTCGTGCTGACACTGTTCATCAGCATGAGAAAGAGCTAATGACTGACTACTGTTCACCAGTTGGGAAGGATTTCACCAGCAGGCGGCTGACAAATCCTACCAGCAGAATACGTGTTCTCACTGACACTATTCACCAGCGGTGAAGCCACCAGTCATGGGAGATTCCAAGAAAAGGTTAACATCAGACATATTGGTAGACTTAGATTGTGCCAGCGCAAAGTCACCAGCAGAGACTGCCAGCACAAGATCACCAGAATGATCTACCAGTCGGATGTTACCAGCAGAATTCCAGATTCTCTCTCCCAGAGTCTTAGAGACAAAAAGAAGATTCGTCTGAGGAATAAACTGACAAAGTATGACTCAAGACACCAGTTCCGATTCCTCTTACTGACGAATAGTGCCGTTCTGACATAAAGAGATCAATGTCAGATAAAGTGGACAAAAGCATGGCGCTTTCCGGAAATTCCTACCTGCCGCCGTCTGAAGGACATGCGAGGACAGAGACCTTTTCCGGATGTGTCCAAACGGCTAGAAGATTTGAATCGGATCCCTCGGCTATAAATACCTGGGATCCATCAACATTCAATACTCTTCTCTCTCGCTCAACTACCGAAAGTCAGAAACTTTATTGCAAGCAAGCAGAACACTTTCGAGGCCTTTCTAAAGGCTATCCGTGTGTTGATTTATCAAACACGAGACTTCAAGCTTCCAGCTTGTAAGTTACTGATCTCTTTGGTGTTCTTTCTCTTCTGAGGAAGTTCACAGCAGCTCTTGTGCCAGCCAGCACTTGAGTTATTACGGGCTTTTGCCGTATTGAGAAGATTCGTTCTTGGGAGAACTAAACACCCAGTGAAGCTGTGGAGGTTGAAGTGACGTGCTCGCACTCCACCAGCTGATCAGAGTTGAAGAAGGAATCAAGACCGGGAGCGGTTGATCTAGCGAAGTGGTGGACAAGGGTCGCACCAGCTAGAGATAGATCGTAGGCAACTTGTACCTGATTACTCTATAGTGAATTTCCAGTGCTACGACTGGAGAGTGGACGTAGATCAGTTGATCGAACCACTATAAATCCTTTGTCTTTTATCAGCTTTCTGCATTTCATACTGATTTAAAACCCAGCACCCAAGTGCTGGTGTATATCTGAAAACTGATATAACTGTGCAAACAAGGCTAAAAATATTCTAAGTCTTGAGCTACCAGCTGACCAGCCAGTCGCCAGTCAGCTGAGTACGCAGAGTGCAAGTTGACTTACCAGCTGACAAGGTCCCAGTCAGCTGAGTAACCAGCAGAGTGCAAGAAACGATTAACCATATTTTCCGCTGCTAAGTTATACCCTGATAATCCGGGACCAACAAGTGGTATCAGAGCAGTCAGTTCTTATAGACCGATTATTTCTGAGTCGCTTAGGACCGAGATCCACGTTTCCTTGCGCTCTATTTGTTTGTCTGTTTGATTAGCTCAGGTACATCAAGATGAATATTCCGAAGCTACTCGACTACAAGACTGTGAAGCATGATATATGGCGAAAGAGGTCGCTCATTTCTCTAAAGAGCATCCATCCGGAAATGAAAGATGTGCTGGAGAAAGGACCAATCGAGATCACCATGATACAGCACCAGCTAGGAGATCGTCCAGCTGCTGTGATCCCAAAGCCTCAAGGCGAATGGAACGCCGAGGACAGGAAGCGGAATCAGTTGGATTCCATTGCTCACGAGTTGATCCTGGCTTCTCTTCCAGAGTCGCTGATGGAGGAAGCCCTCCAGTTTGACAATGCCAAGGGAGTATGGGATTATCTTGATAGTCTATGTCAAGAAACTGATCAAATGAAACGCAACAAATTGCAGGTTGCGGTGGACAAGTATGAGTCCTTCCAGATGCTGCCTGGAGAAACCATCAAGGAGATGGAGGCGAGATTCAACGCCATCGTCAGCGAACTAAAGTCCCTGGACAGGAAGTGCTCAAATGAAGATCTTAATGCCAAGATCCTGTCCAAGATGCCCAAGGAGGACTGGTTCGTGAAGACGACAGCTCTCAAGGAGAAGGACTTATCCAAGATGACTCCCAAGGAGTTATTTGCTCAGTTGCAGGCACACGAGTGGGATATCCAGATGGTGAACAAGAATGAGGCCATCAGGAACATGGGATCCCCCAGCATCAAAGCTCAAGACGAAGCTTACTTCGTCAAGAAGGACTTCAAATGGAAGCACAAGAAGCCCTTCCATGCTGACAGACCTGCTGCCCAGCACAACCAGCAGAAAGAGATCCCAGCCACATCGGGATCTAACTCAAAAGACAGCGAGGGCTCTATCGCTGACCTTGAGCAGCAGATGAAATGACTGGCTGTCCTTCTGGAGAAAGCCAAGTCAAAACAGGGAGTATCTCTGAGCTCAACTGACGGAAAATTCGTCAAGAGAGCTCCCCGTGCTTGCTACCAGTGCCAATCCCCTGATCATTTAAAGTTTGAATGTCCACAGGTGGACAAAAATGAGCGGGAAAGGCTAAAGAAGCTCTTTGAAGAGCGCGCCTCCAAGGCCGTTGCCAAGGCTATGCTGACCAGGACTGAAGTGCCTGACATACCCGACCATGATGATGGGGAGTATGCGTCAGACGAGGAGTCAGAAGAGGAAGCTCTACTGGCACTCATGGCAGCCTTTGGCGAGGAGTCAGCTGAAGGAAGTGCTGACAGTGAAGAGGCACTTGCAGCTGATGATCAGGTACAATCATCAGCTTCCCCGATGCATATCATGCCTTCTATCAGTTTAGACGATTCTGAGTCGCGTTGCTCCGACTCAGAAGCTGTCACTATAGACATTCTTCAAAAAGAATTTTTAAAATTTTATGAAATAAAGAATGTCTTGGCTGGCGAAAATACTTCGCTGAAAGATCAAGTTTCTATTTTGACCAAGGAGATTGAAAAATCGAGGTCAGTCAGTGAAGAGCTAGCCACTTTGAAAAAGACTCACTTTGAGTTGCTCCAAAATTTTCAAATTACAAAAACTGAGCGAGATAATTTTCACAATCTCGTTCTGGAGCAAGAAAATAGAATAAATTTTCTAAATAAAGGCTCAAAAGACTTGGAAGCAGCTCTAAGTCATTGGAGAAAGCCTTCTGATAAGTCTGGGTTGGGATTTACAAAGGATTTGAGCAAAAACCAACCCGAACTCTCAGCTCATAAGGGTAAGGGCAAACTGGTAAATGCATCAGCACCAGCTGGTAATACCAGTCAGTCCCGAATGGTTGATCAGCACAGGAATAATAAGACCAGATACATAGGTGAGTCATCACGACAAAATCCTCAACTGGCAAGATCCTCTGCTGACAGGACGCCAGCATACCCGAAGACGCAGACTAAGCCGAAATATTCTAAGGCAAGGAAGTCAGCGTCAGCTGCCAGTGGAATCCGACAGCCAGCATCAGCTGTCCAGAGATTCCACGCCCAACCTTACAAGTATGCCAGTTGCCAGCATTCTTACGAGGGATCCAAATCTCAGCGGAATACTGAGAGAAGGATATTTCCCGATAGGAGGAACACCTATCGGAGGCCTGAGCCCAATCAAAACCTTTTCTCAAGGGCTGGGAAGGCTAATCATCGTGGTCCATAATTCCAGAGACCACCAAGGCAACACAGGCGGTCGGAAAGAAATTTCCGACACCCTCGGAGGAAGAATACTTCCAGAGGAACCGCACACACAGCCACACCTTCCAAAAGCAAACCCATGCATTATTTTAAAAGGAAGGGAAAGGCCACAAGTGATGTCAGCAAGGGTAACACCGAGCTGAAGATTACTCAAGTCTGGATTCCAAAAGGAATGATCCAGAGATCTAACCCTGCAGGACCCGCTGATGATCGGGGACCTAAATAATTTCATTTTCTTGCAGGAACAGGATCATGCAACACAGCTTCAGAGATCGAGCGAGTGGATCATAGATAGTGGTTGCTCGGCTCATATGACTGGTGAGGAGTTCCTATTTTCTGAGCTCACCAAGGTCAGAGGACCTCCAGTTATTTTTGGTGATAACTCCAAGGGCAGAGTTATTAGCAAGGGCTGCATCGAGAAGGATGATGTCAGAATTGTGAATGTATCCCTTGTCACCAATCTGAAGCACAACCTCCTGAGCATCAGTCAGCTGTGCGACAATGGTTATACCATTGTGTTTGACAAATCAGGGTGCCAGATCAAGAATGAAGAGTCTGGCGAGACCAAGCTGAAAGGTGTCAGGAAAGGAGGTCTCTATGTTGTTGACTGGCAAAGCGGGAAGACTGATACATGCTTTGTAGCCACCAGTTCCATGGAAACTAACTGGCTGTGGCACAAAAGGTTAAGTCATCTAAATTTCAAAACTATTAATTATCTAACCCAGCATGATCTTGTAGATGGTCTTCCCAAGGGCGGGTTCAAGAAGGAAGGAATTTGCAAAGCTTGCCAGCAAGGCAAACAAACTAAGAAGTCCTTCAAGAACCAGTCGCCAGTCTGCCCCAGTACCAGTCAGGTACTCGAGTTGTTACACATGGACCTGTTTGGACCAGTAACACCGCAAACCATTGGAGGAAGACGATATTCGCTGGTGGTAGTCGATGACTACTCGCGCTATACCTGGGTAAAGCTTCTCAGAACCAAGGATGAGGTGAAGATCATTCTTCCAGAATTGATCATCCAAGCTCAGAAACAGAGAGAAGCTGTGGTAAAGCGAATTCGATCAGACAATGGGACTGAATTCTGCAACAGTCTGCTGATGGATTTTTGCGCGGAGGCCGGGATCAAACATGAGAGATCTACTCCAAGGCAACCGCAGCAAAATGGACTGGCAGAACGTAGGAACAGGACGCTGAAAGAAGCGGTCCGGTCCATGCTGGCTGAGTCCGGCTTGGGACAGAGTTTCTGGGGAGAAGCGTTGGTGACTGCCTGCTACACTCAGAATAGAAGCGGGATCAACGACCGACTCCAGAAAACTCCCTACGAAGTGTATTTTGGTCGTAAGCCTTCTATAGCTCATCTTCGTGCATTCGGTTCACCATGTTATATCCATAATAATGGGAAGTCGAAGTTAAATGCTTTCTCGCCTAAGGCTGATGAGGGTGTGTTTGTCGGATATGGACATCCCTCTCACAAGGGCTATAGAGTATTTAACAAGACTACCCAGCTTGTGGAAATAACATGCAATGTTGTTTTTGATGAAGCTACTTTAGTGCGCAGGACCTTACGCCAACTGGCTGAAGATGTTCCTGAGGTCGAGGATGTCAGCGACCAGTTGGGCCGGAATTCTTCCGATGCTCAACCAACTGGTTCGACTAGACCTATGAATGGATCATCTTCTCAACCAGTTACCTCAGGTGCCCATCAGCAACCTGAGAGGGTCGGTGATGCAAATGACCTTGCTGAGACCTTACACTCAATCTCCCTGAGTGGATCTAGCAAAAATCAAGGGGGAATTCCGACTGGAATCTTTGAGCCAGAAGACAACGATGAACCAGCTGGAATAGAGGTACCAGCTGATACTGACAACGTTGGTGAAGGTTCAGGAAGCCAGTCAGACAGTGGAGCTGATGAAGAAGTTCCGACTGGTGAAGGTCAACCACCAGTTGCAAATCCAGTTCCGACTGGTGAAGGTCAACCGCCAGTTGCAGTTCCAGCTCCGACTGGTGAAAATATGGAAGCACCAGTCGTCAGGACAGATGAACCAATTTCACAGCCGGCACCAGCAGTCGCTGGTCCTCCCAAATGGCTGAGGGATCACCCAACCGATGCTATTCTCGGTGATCCGGAAGGTTCAGTTAAGACTCGACACGGCAGTGCGCTCCTGAGTTGTTTTATCTCTCAAATGGAACCTACTTCCATAGGAGTTGCGCTAGAATCTGCTGATTGGATTAATGCCATGCAAGAAGAGCTTGCTGAATTCACTCGCAATAATGTTTGGGACTTGGTGGAGAGACCATCACATCAGTCAGTGATTGGCACCAAGTGGGTTTTCAAGAACAAGCGAGATGAGAATGGCACCGTGGTCAGAAATAAAGCTCGTTTAGTCGCCAAAGGTTACAGGCAGTGTGAAGGGATCGATTTCGATGAGACCTTCGCACCAGTTGCCAGAATGGAGGCGATACGGCTGTTCCTTGCTTATGCAGCGTATCACGGCTTCACGGTATTCCAGATGGACGTGAAGAGCACCTTCCTGAATGGCGAGCTAAAAGAGGAGGTGTATGTCGAGCAACCTCCAGGCTTTGAAGTTGGCACCAAGGTGTACAAGCTGAGAAAGGCCCTGTATGGATTGAAACAGGCGCCCAGGGCTTGGTACGAAACGCTGTCACAATTCCTCACCAGCAATGGATTTCGGAAAGGGAAGATTGATAGGACTCTCTTTCTTCTCAAGGATGGTGGTGACATGCTAATGGTGCAGATCTATGTAGATGACATCATATTCGGTTCAAGGAATATAACTCTCTGCGAGAAGTTTTCTCAACTGATGCAGACATCATTTCAGATGAGTATGATGGACAAATTGACATACTTCCTAGGTCTCCAGGTCCAGCAGTCAGCTGATGGAATTTTTATCAGCCAGCGGAAGTATACGAAGGAGTTAATTCAGAAGTATTGCCCAGAGAAAACTAAGTCCCTCAGAATACCTATGAGCACCAGTTGTCAAATATTTCTTGATGAGCAAGGTGAATCAGTTGATCCTACCATCTACCGAGGAATTATTGGATCACTTCTCTATCTCACAGCCAGCAGACCCGACATTTCGTACTCAGTCGGAGTGTGTGCCAGATTTCAAGCCAATCCGAAAAGGTCACACATGGAAGCTGCAAAGAGGATAGTAAAATATCTGAAAGGGACTGAATCTCTTGGAATATGGTATCCCAGAAATGATGAGCTCACACTCATTGGATATTCAGATTCAGATTTTGCTGGATGCCGTATTGACCGAAAGAGTACCAGTGGTACGTGTCAGTTTCTAGGACACAAGCTAATCAGCTGGTTTAGCAAGAAGCAGCACTCAGTTGCTACTTCTACCACTGAGGCTGAGTATGTTGCCGCTGCCAGTTGCTGTGCTCAAGTTATCTGGATCAAGCAACAACTGGAGGATTATGAGGTGGACACTGGCTGTGTTCCCATCTATTGCGACAACAACAGTGCTATGTGCATCACGAAGAATCCGGTTCATCATTCTAGAACCAAGCACATAGATATTCGACATCACTTCATACGTGATCATGTCGAGAAGAAGGATGTCAGCGTGGACTACATCAGAACTGAAGATCAACTGGCTGACATCTTCACTAAACCCCTTCCAGAAGCAAGATTCAAGGAGTTGTGCATCAAACTCGGTCTTATGGAGATTGATGTGAGCCCCAATGATGAGGAAGAATGAGTCCCAGCTCTCATTCTGTTCTTGATCTTCTGAAGGACGCTGATTACGACTAAGTCCAAGCTCTTAGTTGTTTTTATTTATGTGATATCTCAAGATCACTGATGGGTCCTACTGGCGGAACTTATCCCTCAAATGTCAAAGGAAATGAGTCCCAGCTCTCATTTCAAGTTGCCAGCACAAACCATCAGTTGAAGCGAAATTGGGTCCCAGCTCCCAATTTCAAGCGATGATGAGGAGTGGATTTCTTGAAGAGAAGATTATGCGGAGTAAATTGAGTCCAAGCTCTCAATTCTTTCAATCTTTCAAGTTGTCAGCAGACAACTGGCGAATTTCCTACGACTGATGAAATTGAGTCCCAGCTCTCAATTTATCCAAGTGCTCGGGTGCCAGTCGTAGGTACCAGTTGTCAACTGGTAAGGAGGCCATGCTGACAGGGGGAAGTGTTCAACTGGCATATGCTACTGATGACCAGTTATGCCAGCTGTCGCAGAAAAGGCGGGATTGTTCAAATCCGACTAGCGTGTACATCTCTCAGAATTTAATGCGGCATTTAATGCCACATTAAATGTGCACAGTGTCTGCGCAGTCCGACGCTTGGTTAACACCAATTGCTGCGTGCCACGTCAGCTCCACGTCGTGGCGCCCGTCAGCACGACCGCGCCCGTCAACTGGCATATGCCTGCTGATGACCGTCGATCCTCGCGTGCTGAGCGTTGATCCTGGACGTCTGATCCTGCATGGCCCGAGTACATATACCCGATCACTTCCTTCGGGTTAACCTTTATGTTTCCCTACTTTCAGAACCCTAATATCAATTCTCTCATCTTCCCTTGAGTTTTTCTGAACCTTGAATCTTTCTGAAGTCATGGCATCATCTTCTCAACGTCCAGCTGATGACCCTCCATCTACATCTACATCATCCTCGTCTGGTTCACCAGACCTACCAGTCGCTGAAGCTCATATGCCTACGTATACTGGCATAGTGAAGATCGAAGATATCGATTACACCTATCCGTTCGCCCGATTGGTTCAGTTGAACAGGCCGGCGACCAGGCGATAGCTCTCTAACGCGCAGATAAGGACTGCTCAAGTCCAAAAAGAGAAAATTTTGAATGAGAAATTGGCTCTGAAAAATTTCGGGGAGGAGCTGATGGAGATGATTGATCGAGAACAGCTCCGTCAGTACCTCACGGCGATGCCCACGACCTTCCACCCTCATATGGTTGCGGAGTTCTATGCTAGGGCGGTCATTGCTGACGACAGGAAGTCGTTCACCACTTCAGTTTTCGGCCACCTGATCACCGTCACCGCGGAATACCTCGCCAATCTCTTCGGACTGAGGAATGAAGGAGAGGAAGTGGCCACGTATCATCAGGATGATACGGTGGAATTCCGGAGGAGGTGGGCCCAATGGAAGAAGCCAGAAGTCACCTTCTTCCGGACTGGAATGAGGAAGTCAGAAATGGAAGAGTACTGGCAAATGGTATGCGACATTGTAGTGCGCATGCTACAATGTGAAGTCGGCTCCTACGCCGAGCTTAGCTTGCGCAAGTTTTCGGTGATGTGTGCCCTAGTTGATGGAGTTCAGGGCAACTGGGCCGCATTTTTCTTCGGCCGGTTGCTGGAAAATGTAGACAGAAACATCTCTGTTCCGACTGAAGGCAGGTTTACTCACGCCGTATCCTTCGGGCTGAGGATCAGCCACATCCTGGAGATGGAATTGGGTGATGGCGTGGATCAGGGGGAACAGCTGGTTGGTTCTGATTTCATACCAGCCACGAAGGTGAAGCTGCCTCGCCCAGATTACAAGAAGCCACGCAGGCTGAAAGGGAAGTCAGCAGTGGACCCTGGTGAGGTCGTTTCTGAGGAGGACTCAGAAGACCTGGGGGAGCAAGTGCCAGCTGTGGCTCTCCCGCTGACAGCAGAGGCAAGGGCAGAGTTGAAGAGGAAGCTGGAGACGGAGTCTCTCTTCGACACCATGGAAGGCGCGGTGGCTGAGGCGACTGGTATCCACCCACGGGACGTACAACTTGTACCAGTCACCAAGAAGCCATCCCACAAGAAGCCTAAGACTTCCCAGCACCAGCAGCCACCGTCAGCTGTTGCATATGACCCTGAGTCTGGGAAGATCTCCATCCCAGTCAAGAAGTCCATTCTGGGACTGACTGAGGAAGAGACGCTGGAGAGGATGACCCGTAAGCGAAAGAGGGTTCAGACCAGAGCTCAGAAGCTGGTGGAGCAGGCGAAGAAGGAGCAACAAGCTTCTCTTGTAAGGAAGAAACAGGCCCAGGCAAGGCTGAAGGCCTTGGCCGACCAGCGTAAAAGAGAGGCTGAGCTGGCAGCCCGCGATGAAGCCTTTGCAAAGGTGCAGGCTGAGCATGAGGCCAGACGTCAGGCGCAACTGGCGGAGCAGGTGCACCAGGTGGCTAAAGGCAAATGGGAAGTTGCCCCAACTACAAGTGCAAGGCCACCAGCACCAGCTCCAGGCCAGATCTTATCAGACGAATCATTCACGCGCCTGATGGTCATGGGTGCTGATGAAGATGTACTATCCCTTGTGGATAAGTACCAGGAGGAGGAGGTCGCTGAAGTCCCTCCACCCGCGCAAGGGGGTGGTGGAGGTGAAGAAGACCTACTGGCCGCGCAAGGGGGTGCCAGTGGAGGAGTTGAGGAGCGGGCGACCACCCCGGTAAAACTGGCTAGTTTTTCAGACATGAGCTCAGACTCTGAGGATGCAGAGGAGCCAAGGGCTGAGGAGCCAGAGCAGGAGCCAGCTGAGGAGGTAACACATTACTCCATGGTGCAGAGGATGGAGCCAAGGGATCTGTTCCCAGACATTGATGATAAGGCTCGTCGTCCTGCCAGTCGCCCCCGATCTACAGATGCCTCGACATCATCTTCCGGGCAACCAGCAGCATCCTCTTCATCACCAGCTAGGCGTGCACGTACTGAAAGGCGACCTTACATGCTCTGCATCCAAGAGCATCAACTGGTTGATGAGGAGACATTCCAGTCGCGAGTGACAGGGGTACATCGGTGGGAGCACCGCGGGGCAATGGCGTTTCTAAATTCACGAGTGCCTGAGCCTTCAGCATTCAACATCATCCCCTTCAGCGGACTCCCCCACCAGTCGGTATATGCCTCAAGAATCTTTGACTGGTGCCTACCCCTGCAGCCAGTGGAATACTACAATTCCACTCTCTATGAGTATGCTGAGAACATCACGGCGGAGGTGGAGAATGCCGTCAATGACGAAATGATATCCAGCTACCGACGACTCTGGAGGGTGGATCCGGAACTATGTCTAGAGTTCCGGAGGTGGAGGATTTTTTATCGATGCCAGCGCCTGCTGACAGTGGAGAAGCGGGCGGTCCTCTATGCCAGGCTGGGTCTTGGCTACTGGAGAGCGGAGGAGGAGTGGGCTCATGCCTTCATGGGCACTGATCCTGATTGCCCCCAGCAGCTGTCTACAAGGAGGATCAAGCGCCGCTTGCTGCAAATCGCTGAGTATAGGCAGCTGACTGGAAGCTCCGGCCTCCCGCCACTGAAAAAGGTCAAGTTACCTTTCCTCCAGTTTCGAGTCACCAGTCGGGGGTACCAGCTGACGTACGCGCTCCGTCGCCTCAAAGTGCTGGTTACCCTCCCGAGGATCCCTCCCTACCATGCTATCTTGTTCGACATGGCTGCCAGCGCTCTGCTGGTGGATCACTTAGTAGAGGAGGATCCCTCTCGTGGTTTGTGGCTGACCCTTGCCGTCCCCCCTGTTCCTATTGTCTCGGGCGATCTTGTCCCTGATTCTATGGACTGGCAAGTGGTGGAATTCACAGCCCCACCCATTTTTGAACAAGTCCAGCCAGCTCCAGCAGCAGTGCCTGTAGTGGAGCCAGCAGCTGATGTCCAAGTAGTGGAGCCAGCAGCTGATGTACCAGTAGAGGAGTCAGCAGCAGCTGATGTACCAGCAGAGGAACCAGCAGCAGCTGCAGTGCCAGTGGAGGAGCCAGCCCCAATGGAAGAATCAGCTGTATTTGAACCAGCAGCGGCTCCTTCCGCAACTGATGTGCCCTCCTCTTCCTTTGAAGTCTCAGCAATGCCAATCTCCGAGATCCATCCCCCTGCGCAGCTTCTTGCACTTATTGATGCCAGGATGGACCAGCGCTTCGCCAGCTTCCGCACTGAAATTGCTCAACAGATGGAGTCTGTCACCGCTGGAGTGTCCTCCTTTTTGGCACGGATCCAAGAGGGGGAAAGTACGCGAGCACGTGCTGAGGCAGAGAGAGCTCGTCTTGCTGAAGAGGAGAGGAGAATTGCTGCTGAGGAAAGGGAGAAGAGCAGACAAGATATGGCAGCGCTCACTGAGATTCTGAGGTCGCTCACAAGCAGAACTCAATCACCAGGATCATCTTCTCAGCCATAATCTTGTTCTGAGGAAAGGGAGAAGAGCAGACAAGATATGGCAGCGCTCACTGAGATCCTGAGGTCGCTCACAAGCAGAACTCAATCACCAGGATCATCTTCTCAGCCATAATCTTGTTCCTTCATTTTGTTGTAAGTATTTGTATCTCTAGACTAGTCAGTTTTCTATCCTGTACTTGTAACTGCAACATATTAAATGGATTGATTACTGACAAGTTGATGACAATTCCTCATTGTCCAACAAATTGTCTGAGTATTTACTTACCAGCTGAACTTACACTTCCAGTGTAATCAGCACCAGCACTCGTATCACACACTTTAAATCTTTTTGCTCTGATCTCAATTTTCATATTTTAAACGAGCAATATCTCTCCTGGTTTGAGGGGGAAGATTTTTAGTTAGAGCTGATGTGAGGAAGTAATTTCATGGGTTTAGATCTGGTAGGTTTATTTTGTAAAACCCTGAAATATTTGTAACTTTCCTCATCAGCTGAGTGCTCGCTGGTTAGGCTTTGATCGCACCAAAAAGGGGGAAATTGTTGGGAAATTTGGCTAAGTTTCCTTTCCCCAGTAGCTACTTGT